>JAJMEQ010000034.1:0-89879 GCA_030574255.1 Groenewaldozyma tartarivorans | reverse complement strand
GCACTCGGATTTCCGTCACTTTACTAATGAGTAAAGCTTAGGCTGAGGGAAAAACCTAGTCATGAGCCTTTACCATTATGAATACGGACCATATTAGTCCACCCTTCAGCTGTAAATAGAAAAAGGACTACTTGCTTACCATATATATGTTATATCTAGCTAGTATTATCTACGTCTTGTTCTGAGGGGATTTGGATCTTGGATATTTCCTTGAATATATGATTTACTTAATTATAAGTCAGAAATTGAATTGCTTGCGCAGACACTTAATAGTAACCCACTACATCAGTTAATGTTAGTGTTGGTGTTGATATTCACATTAGTGTTTGCGTTGATATTCTTGGCAAGTTGCTGTCTTGCTGAATCAAGGCTAGAAGTATCAATACCCATGTTTTGAAGCTTTCCAGATGCTTGTTGGAGCTTGTTCTTGGTTTGGCCAAGACGGTTTTCATAGTCCTGCTTACGCCCAGTAAGCATGTCTGGAACATCTCCCGCTACGTGAGAGGCCAAAGCAAAAGTACCATGAGTCAAAGATTGAACAATTGGCCCAGATAAAAAGTTGGCAATACCGTTAGATACGCCACCAGTTAAGGGAGAAAGACCACTGCCTGCAGTATAGACAAGGAAGTCAGCAATGTGATCAAGACCATCAAAGACGGAGTAAACATCGCCAGCAGTAGTCTTTCCCTCCTCGTTGTTAAGTTGGCTTACTGCTTGAGAAACTCCGGGCAAGTAACCCTCAGGAGCATGTTGGAATTCTCGTTTATCAACAGCTAAAGCGTAGACAGAGCTAGCTGCAACAAAGAGGGAAAGCAAAAATGAGACCTTCATTTTCAATGATAATGATAAGATGTTTGTAAGAGCAATGGATGGACAGTTGTTTTCTTTGCAGACACGTGGAAACAGTGATGTGCAATATCAAGTGATATGTTCAACTAATGAAGGGGATTTTCTACATTTTTATATTCTTTTGGGTCCTTTGTTTAAATGTCTGTACCTTTTTGATTTCTCGGCGTTTCATCTTTTCTTGTCTGTTCTGTAATATGTACGTGAAATCATGTACATGTGGCTAAGCTTCTACGCAAGTTTGACATGAAAATATTGCGTTAAAGCAAAAAGATTAACCAACAACAGTATAAATTATCATGATCATCATATAGCATGTTGATAAGCTTTTAAATGAAAGTTTAAATTCAACTGAAAAAGAAAATACAAACATCAGATCGACGCGTAAGGTTCTATGCAATTAATTAAGTTTATTGCCAGAGAGTAATATTTGATATAGTAGGCATACTTGGTCCTGTGGCTGTACTCGTACAATATGTGTCCGAGGGTGCTAACTCAGCACATTCGTGCCCCGGACATTAGCCGCAAAGATTTTCAAAAACGCGGGCCGAATGAATATTCGAATATACTTAGCAAGATCTTAATTAACTTAAAATTAAATTTCTGCACATGTGTCACAGATCGTTATCGATAGCGATCGATAATCTTAATTATAATGGAATATAACGATCGATCTAGCGCTACCTAGCTATAGCGTGACTGGTATGCATGGATCGACCGCCTTTATGCAGGTACGGTACAGCTAATTACACACGCGTGGTAAACTAGTGAAGACTATCTAGCTTCACAAAATTGCAGTCCTCGGTGTTCTCCTAGGCATATATGTATCTATTACTAGTGCAGGCTGCTGTACTCAAGGCTACTCTACAAAGTGTAAACACCAGGCACCGTAATTGCTTTTGTTTCTCAAGGACATATTTCTAAAAGGTTTTACCAAAAAGAACGGTTTATACTTAATCTTATGAAATGAAATGCATGAAAAATGAATCCAGTGATAAGCTTAGTTTGTTTTACTTTTTCAACTGGAAGCTTCCTAAAGAGACCATATATGTCCAGCTGTTTTAGTTACTTATAATATTTATAACCAGATTTTAGCTGCTGTCCCGTTTCAGGTTTGCTGCATCTTAAACCTTCTGCTCTGCATATTAACATAAAGGAAATTATTGTAATGTGTCGTAGCAAGGTCGCGCTAGGTATGACAGAATTGGATAATAAGATTTAACACATAGGCTTAACAATTGTCTTCTGGTCTTATCTACTTACTTTAAGATACTTTCCATGAAGGACTAATTTGAATTATTGAGGTACTAGATATTCTGCATTGAGCAAAGAAAACATATGTGTTTCGTAACTAGGGACGCATAGCATGTCTTCTTGAGTAAATTTGACTTTCAATTCATTCTTATGGTAATAAAAAATCTCTTTACTTCGGGAAAATGCGATTATTATACAGGTTAAAATTGAATTATAACCAATATTATAGGTGATTATTACAGTAGTACTCCCGTGGCAGAAATAAGTCATCGTTTTCCAGTTTCAACAAAGTGCAAATATCTATTTAGCTTCGCTCAATTATTCATTGCGGTAGTCCAAATTTCTTAGACGTTTCGGGGAAGCTCTGATTTCACTAAATATCTGGAAGACCTTGCAAGACTACTCTATGCACGACGCCCTGACATAATATAATATAAAATTTGACTTCTACGCTTTCTTGAGCAAATTCTATACGGCTAAAAAAATTACAGTTAATGGTTCGACAATTTTCCCGTCCGTTCTATTCACTCCTTACACTATCATTCATGCTTCTTGGCATTTACATTCTGACTTTATTACATTAATGCAGGTTTCTCCACATAAAACTTTATAGCGCCAGAGCTCAGATTTGTTTTATGTGCTATCTATCAAACTGCTTTATCATAAGGTCGCGGTGGCAGCACATTTAGACAGTAATATGGCACTTGCATTCGCCCTACAATAGAATTTTCTGCTTAATTGTGATATGACAAACATACCTAAAGTTACAAACAAGCCATATTTATAGTTCTATGAATGCTATACTAAAATATTTAATAGCACAGAGCCTGAGGTCAGACGTAGTTCATGTTCCGCCACGCAGCACGTATCTGTTCAACGGCTTTTTCAATTCTTTGAAGCACAAGCTTATTACTTGGTTATATATAAGATTATACAACGCCTGACCGACTGGAGTGCTCTTATGTCGTATTACAGTAGCGTATCTGCTCGAGTGTTGTATCCGTGTCTTTATTATTATTATAGTATCCGTGTCTATAATAGCGGATTTCTGCCACCATACTCATAATAATAATAATAATAAATCTGTTATTTATAGTCATAAGATTCTTCTTTTAAATCTTACCTGTCTGTTATCTAGACACGCTGGGGCAGTACAAAAGCCTACATGTGTACAACGCAAGGTAAGACTTCACAAAACTACCCCAAGACGACAGGTGGAGTGAACTGAATTTATTATTTTTTTATTATTATTTCTGGCACGTGACAACAAAATTTAGCGTGTAAGATTTTTGATCACGTGATATCTCACGTGACGTTGCCTGCAGCGTTACTCAGCGCCCAAATTTTATTTTTCAACAATTCGATTGGTTCGATGGTCTAGTTGGTTATGGCATCTGCTTAACACGCAGAACGTCCCCAGTTCGATCCTGGGTCGAATCAAATTTTTTTTGGCAAAATTATTTTTAGTATTTACCACTACGGCTTTCCAAGTGGACTATCTGTATGTGCTGACATCGTTGTTAGCGAATTGTTTTTTTCATCTTGTTAAAATGGTATAATAACAATGAGAAAGAAATGAAATTATGCGGAGGTCAAATCTAGTGCAAGACTCTGCTAGGGCCCTACCAGCTAATGCCCTCTAAAGATCATGCCCCACAAGTTTAAAAGGTGTGAAATTGTAAAAAAATAGAACCAGCTGTTATCATCACCATCAATGCAGGGAAAAACAGGTGTAATATTCTTGGTAATTGATCCGGGGTAATAATGCGATGCATCGGATAATCTGCTCTTCATCGAAAGCGATAAGCCCTATCTTTATCGTTTGACAGAATCCTACACCTTGGTTCCATAAGATGTTGTAGTTCGACCAATCGCATAGTTGGTTGTTCAAAATAATGATAAGCCGGTAGAGCTCAATTTTATTGCAATTGATAGGTTTTATATATATATTCATTACTATAACAACTATATTACAGGAATGACAGCCATCCAATATACATTTGAGCAAGATTTGAATCAGATATAGCTTGTCTGATAAGATACTCAACTTCACCAGGAACACTTAAAGGCAGGGACTCCTGATACTTAATGCCTCTAATCTTGTTACGTATTGATTCCAGTGCTTCTTCTGGGGATCTAGCAGCCGACAATCCATTGATGATCCTTGGTCTTCCTGGATTTTTTTTCTTGCCACGATAGAGCCACTCAACAATTGGATCATGAATAAACGTCTCCAAAATTGTCATTAACGTATCTTCGTTACTACGTAACAATTCTAGAGTTACCTCACATGACTTTCTATAAAGTCCTTCATAACCTGTGGGTCCGAATGCATCAACCATGTTCTGGGTTAGTCTAAATGGCACGCGTTCAGGAATCTCAAAACTAGTAGCTTTGTCAAATAAACAATCAAAATCAACATGGAGCACTCCACCAGTCTTACCCATTATCAAAATATTCTCGCCATGTCTATCACCAAGTCCTAAAATATATCCCACTATTGACATGACAGCAGAGCTTCTTGAAAACCGTGACCGACTTTCGAGCCATGAGCTAGGCTCAGGAAAAGTGGCAACGAACCATTCATGTAGCACTGGTGGATATACTTTCAGCAATTCCCTATACCCTGCAATTTTCAACTCCTCAGTTGGACCATTAAGTTTTTCCCTCACTAATTCATTCTAGATTTGTTAGTACCTCTATGTGTATGAAATACGCTTGATACTTACATTCATCCTAATTCCCTTCTTATTCATAATATCAAAGATAATTCCTCGCATAGGTCGAGCATCATCGACCCATTCTAGCAATCCGCACTCCTCATTCAACGGTGTGACATGATAAGTCTTGATCCTTAAGTGTCTTAAAGAAGCCTTGGTATCACGAATAAGCAACTTGTCAATGCTACTCGTGAAATCCATTAGTCTAGCATCTTTCCGGACATCATCTTTCGGCTTGCAAAGAATGTGATAGCTTAATCCTGTGGACCCCCATACTGTTATTCTTTTGGGCCTTTGAAGCGAAGACTGGATAACGACAGTTTGATCAATAGCTGTCATTGTCGCATGCTGACTGAAAGGCTCATACGCCTCTGTAATTCCTTCAGCAGAAGTCGGCAGTGTTATTTCCAGCATTGATTGCACTGGTACTACCATAGGACAAGGAAGTAATGAATTGTTGAACCTCAGATCTCGCAAGTTTACTTCTCTCTGGCGTTGATTTGGAATTGGTGCATGACAAAGATCTCTCATAGCCACAACTATCGCTTCGCTCTTTGTTATGGTGGCTGCCAAATGGTTGCCAACCTTGTTACCTTGAGTCTTAAGGATTTTGAGAATCGACTGGCCCCTATCTTTGCGAGATTTCGACGAGCTCAAAGATACTGGCAAAAGGTACCAAAGTGCTTGAGAAGGGTACTTCAAACAAATTGCGATCACAATTTCCCGCATAACCTCGTACACGGATGCTTCAGAGTGGACAATTCTTGACAAAAGTTGAGGTAAAGCAAGATAAAGTGTATATAAAGGAATCCGGCGGTCTTGTACCCAACGCTTGATAGTTTTCGTTATACTATTTAGAACCTCTTTTAATGTATTCCGCTTATCCTCATTTAATAAAGCAGCTTTCTTCGTATCTTTTTTAAACGATACGACCTGCTCCGAAAAATCCAGCCATATTGTCATGAGCTTAGGTACTGCTTCATATACGTACTTAAATCCAAGCTGTGCACATTGACCATAATTTTGTACCATAGCATCCACAAGATATCCAGATGTAAATAGCGTGCTTCTCACATCATCTGATAGTTTTGCTTGTGAATCAAACAACTTATTGCAATACTTCGCGAATCGATAATGAACCTTGTCCCAAGAAGAATGTGCAGACACAATAGCCTCATAGCGTCGTATGATAGCATCACTATCGTCACTACCTGATTCATCCCTCCATTTATTATACAAAAGGGCTGCCCTTGCCTGATCACGACTAAACGATTTGATCAATTTCGCATTATTCTTGTCACCAGCTATCCTTATAAAGGATGGCTCTAATAAAGTTTCCAGTGAGTGAAGAGCTCTATGAGGATCACCTCGCTGCCAGTGCAACTTGGCATATTCGATCTCAGCATTAGGGTCTCCTGACTCTCGTGCTTTCAAGCATGCCTTTAGGGCTAAGTTAAGTTGGCCCCGTTTTCTTGCATCTTTCGCACTCGTCACCCAAATGAGATCGACATCTGCGTCTGAAAATGGGCCCTTACAAGCAGTGTAGGCAATCCTTCTTAATGCCAAAAGATTTTTACGGGTATCATAGCTTATGCCTGTTGATTCCAATCGACGATCAAGCCGTCTAGAAAACTGTTCATAAGTGGTGTCTGAATAGTTTCTGGCTGCATATGAGCAGATACTCTCTAAGTCCGAAAGTAAGTGGCTTTTTACCATAGAATCATAACACTGACTTATGGATGTTACTTGTGTTAAAGATAACTCTCCAACAAGAATGGCGCGGGCCTTACTAATCCAATGGACCAAGTTGTTCGTGCGAGATAGTAGATCTAAATCGCTGTCAGGTCTAGATTCAAGTAAGGCTCTCCCAACGGAAACAGCAAAAGTATTTTCCGATGATCTATCTAGCCAATATGTCAAACTCTTTAAATCACCAGATAACCAAGAAACCTCGGAACCGAGTGAAGACCATTCTTCAGGCCAGGGGCGCTCAGTCTCTGTTGCTGACACTTCGTTTAATGTTTTGAGCTCATTCAAAAGATTGTCATAATTTCCACTCTCCTTAAGACAGTTCATCATTTCTGTACGCCCGGGGATATCCCATTTGTCAAGTTGCTTGGCCTTATAACATTCGAGAGCAAAGTCCCATTGCTTATTACTTTCATACTCCAGAATTTCGCGATCAATTCTATGTTTACCGTGAACACCTATCTCAGAAGTTTTAGCGAGAATTCCCTGAAGCGAGTCAGAATCATCTAGGCTGGCATATATATCTCTGAACCTTTCCATAATTGTTTCCTTTACATTATTATCGTCATCTTTCAACATACGTATGTACTGTTCCCAGTACAATATGGCTCTAGGGTATGACTTTGATTCATAAGATCTTAGCGCCATTAATTCGGGGGAGATATTACTCATAAACTTTTCCACTTCAATAATTCCAATATCTCTTCCATACTTTGTGCTCTCGTTCTGAGATAAAGCTTCTTGTCTTGCACGAGTCCATCTGCTCAAATAATCTATTATAACAAAAACACTTCGGTAGAAGGGATCCATATCTAGATGGTTGTCTTCTTTGACGTCGTATTCCAATACATCCAAAATTTCCCTCAGTAGCCAATCTTTAACCTTCTTGTTATCACTCAAAACAATATTTAGTGCTACATATGGAAGAAGGTACTCAAACAAGTTATGATATTCCCTGTCACCTTCTTTGACCATTTTACGGCAAACACCGAAAATCTTCTCAGCATTGGTACCGGTCACACTACACATTAGGCCATAACAGAGCTCATTCAGCCATTCCGAATAAGTCATTCCCTGGCCAAATATGGGAGAAAATGTCGTATATGGCACAGCAGGTGGTGCTGTATACCTAGAGGTGAAAAGAGGTGTTAGAATTGACTTACTGCCGAAGTCCAGAGTATTCCATTCTTCAACAAGTGCATTCTTTGTGAACCCACAAAATTTGACATATTCTTGCATACCATAAGCCAGAAACATCTGAACACTTGGGTTGGTAGAAGCCCTAAAGCTTCTTATTAGATATTTATCAAGAAGTCTTACCACAAATTTTACCGATTCTTTCAATTCCTTGAAGTTGTTCACCACAATAAAATCATCTTCTGGCTTTTTAAGCGCCAATTTGTGATGGTCTATGGCACCCAAAAGTCCTAAGCATTGTACTCCAAGCTCAGAAATATCTGTCCCTCTCACTTCTCGAAAGGTCTTGATCTCAGTAAGAACAGTTGCCACAAGCAAACTCAATTTAGAGAGATTCTTTGAATCATCGAGACCATTATGAATTTCATCCTGGTACTCCTTCAATAGGGACCTAATCTCCATCAGGGTTTGTCTAACCATATAAATATTATCATTATCACATCTTTGAATTGCTAATTCAAGCTTCTCAAAGACACTTCTCTCACGGTCATTCACATTAAGATTACGCACTAAAGCTTCCAACCCGGCTAGTTCAGTTACACCTGCAAGGGACGTAATTCCATTTTCTGCAGACTTGTCTTTTATCAGACCTCCATATTGATAAATAATCTCCTCGATCATGCTATAGGCGGAAACCCTGGCTTCTGGTCCAAATTTAACATAATTCTGTGCTATTATTGCAAAAGTAAGGTCAATTATCGGCGTTACTTGTACACCGAGACTCATTGACATAGCACGCCAGGCCTCAATTACAGCAGTTTGTAGAGCTGGAGTGTCAAGAGCCGACTGTAAAAATGTACATATCTGAGGTACTGCATGATATAAGTCGTAACCATTTATTTTTAACATCATAGTGAGTCCCATAATAGATTGTAACTTGGTGGTTACAGTTGTCATACCCCTAGTATTTCTAACTGTATCAGAGAATTTGGCAACAAGTTGTAAAACAAGGTTGTGGTTGAACAACTTATCCAATGCCCAATTTGGTGCGTACCTTACAGATGCCACAAACTCAAGAGCTTTTAATATCCTTACTGATTTTGGCGAATTGATAGGTTCCCCGTGGTACGTCTTCAAGATTTCATATGTCAACTCTAGAACGTTTGGAGTTATTACCACGGAAAAATCCACATGCTTAAAAGACTCATCTAGTTCCAGCCATCTTTTCATAGCAAAATCAGGAGGATCTTCAATATCTTGAGTCAAAAGAGTAGCTAATATCACAGAAATATGATCAAGGTATACTTTCAAAGTTTTACTGTATCCAAATGCCTCGGCAATGTCTCCGATAATATCATATCTCTTGGATAGAACAAGGTAAGGTACAGTAAAAGAAGCTGTTCTTCTTAAAAACTCATCAGGCTCAATCCCTAAAAGTTTAACAAATTTCGGTAACAACCTCTTGTTCTCGTGTAGCTGTTTAACAACCCGTACACTTATAGTGTTCCAGAAGGGGCTGCATAATTGATATACAGTTAGGTTCTTTGAATGAGCTATTTCATCAAATTGACGAGAGGCAAGCGAGCTGTGAAAGGCATTAGGGGATCCCAGTATATCAACCAGTTTCATCAAAATAAAATTAAGTCGTTCTCCATCTAAAAGTCGAGCTAGCCAGCCCCAAGTTAACACTGTTGTCTCAACAAGAAATTGTTGCTTGTCAATACTTATAGATGATAAGGACCTTAATATTTCATCGGTACTTGCAGGCCCAAAAGAGGAATCTGATACAAAACATGGTAATAAGCGGCCAGCAGCTATTCTTATTGATCTATTGGAGCTTTTGAGAGAAGCTAATATCCAACCATACAGCTCGACAAAAGAGTCAAACTTTATAGGCGGGCGATAAGAAACATAAACTTGATAAATTGAATTCAAACAAGCCAAGCGTAACTCAATGTTATCTTGAAAGTCGGCGGATCGGATAATATGGCTGAATATTTCGTAAAATCCCTGATCTATTGGCCTATCTGGTATTAATATTGGGATTGTTCCACCACATTTCTGGCACTTCTCACATTTTATAGTAATATCTCCTGCATAAAAACAGCCAAAAGTGCCAATTCTCTTTATCACGTGAATCTTCATATCAGTGGGAATAGCATAGAAGCTCTTTGTTACAAATAGTTTAATATCACTTATCTGTGTTTTCCCTAATTTCAGTTCATCTTCATTTGAGATGAGTAAATAATCCTTTGATACTCGTCCATCCGGTTCCCATGCTTTTACCAGCTTTTGTCTGAGTTTCTCTAGATTCTGTGATGAGAATCCACCATCCAGGACTTCTCTATGATACTTTACTCCTGATGTATGCTTAAAGTAGGCCCAAGCTAAACTAATACTACTATTATGCGTATCGGTCAAAACTAGCTTGTCCTCTTGTGAAAGAAAAGATTTTGTATGCAGTTTGTTTTCCACTAATAACAAAGACAATTGCATAATAAGCTCTGCTATATCTATATCTAATGTACTCCCGAGTTTTATAGCTGATAGTTTCGGCAACCATGCTTTTAAATAGCGTTCGCCTATTTTATACCAGCTTTCCTTCCTGTCAAACATCTTGAGTAATCGTATGATAATAGTGATCAAGACATGGTGTATATCTTCGGACGATTCTGGTGAAAGCTTATATCCAGCAATACTATCTGCATGTCTCTTCAGGATAGCTGCCAAAGTTCTTTGGGCTTGGTTATCTAGTACCAAGTTCAGACGGGTCTCGTTGGCCCTCAAAACGGCATCCACGAGAGACAAAGATACTGTAATTCGATCTACAGTAGATAGTGGGTAATAAATATATGCATCGTATAGTAGGCTATCAGAAGTCTGTTGAATTAGCAAGTAGGCTTGTGATAGCAGGAATGAGCAGATCATAGAGGACTCGTACCATGTCTCATGGTACAATGCAATCATAGAGAGTCCTTTTTGTAGAATACCTACAGCTCCCTTCGCTACTTCTGTAATCTTATACCTGGTTAGCGTAGCAATTCTTGAAAATAGCCATTTGTAAACCAATGTATAGTTGCCATTTTCAGCTTGCATAGATGACGATAATAGACTGGGGGTTGCAGAAATTATCTTATCTAAAACTGTGAGAGATTTCTCAGAAATCTTTATAATTGATTCTAAGGTAGGATGCTGTTAGTCTCTGGATGTATATGATTTTCTCAGTATAAGTGTACTTACTTGCGTTTGTGCTAACGTTTTCCTCCATCAAAGGGCCTAGCCCTGATAGAACCATCACTCGGATCAATTTCAAAGAGATATCGTCTTTCAGCGTAAATGGCTCTTCAGAAGACTGTTCAAAGAGATCCAGGATTTGCTTTAGAGTTGCCGGTTGGCAAAGATAGCTCTCTGGTTTGGTACTGACAAGTTCAGCTATCGCTATAAACGGTGGATCCATGTTGGTGATATGACGTTAGTTGGATACAACATGAGACCCAAATGCTATGATCCATATAAATAGAAGTATAGGAGGCTCGTGCTTCCGGGAAAATATTATTAATCTGTTTCCTCGAGACGTAGGTACACCGGTGCAATTGTATGAAGGCCTAGGCCCATTTATTGTTATATGTAAACTTTGCCGCGGCGCGTGTACTTTAAATTTCTGAGCGCGCGCTCCCTTAAAAATTGTCGAGTTCGCTACAGCGTCTGATTATTCCAGCGTTTATTTTCCGGTGGCCATCGTACGTACGCGTTAGTTGCACGGGTAATTGATATCGGTATATTAACACATTGTGAGATCCGTAACTCATGTAAATTTGATCTAGCGCTAAACTCTTTCTAGCGAGTACGCACGCGTATACACCGACACTCGAGCTCTCATCGGCATATATTAAACATTTTTGCAGTTCAAGATCTTTGAAGCTAGCCGCCAATATATTATCCTGCTCCAACATTGCAATACTAAAAATATCTAGCCATCCTCTACATATAGTCCTACGTGTGGGGCTCGAAACTCGATTTTCCGGTTAGAGCACTCAGGTTTGGTTAAGGCTATGTCAGAGGCTTCTTTAGAAGAGCGATTGGCCCAGCTCAACAAGGCTAGAGAACTTGTCGAGCAGGATCATAGCCTCTATCCTAAAATTGTTCAAGTAATACTACCGATAGCCCAAAAACCCGAAGAGAAACTTCGTGAATATTGTTCACAGTTTTTAGTAGAGGCATTCTCTTGCGAAGATGTTGATCCTGACGCTCGAAGGGATGTTGCGGTTTTGGCTATTGACACTATTCTGATACTGCTCGAAGGAGAAAGTTCATATAAAATACTGAAAAATTGTATAACTGTTGCATCAACGCTGTACAAGTTATTGTTTCTTCATGTGTGTTATGACTCTAGTGATACCGAGGTATGGGAGAAGACGATTAAGATGAAGGCCTTGATATTGGAGCAATGGGAGAATGCTCATGTAGGAATCCAAGCTGCGTGTATCAAGTTCGCACAGCAGGTTATTTTAATTCAATCATTTGGGTCTAAAGACCCTCGTACAGCAGATAGTGACGATATTTCCTTAGCAAATGTACCCCCTGGTCATCCTTTAATAGACTCGTCGCTAGAGGCTGAAGCTTTAGGATTATTGGATAGGCTTCTTTTCGTTTTGACTGAACAGGTTTTGAATACTTCACGTGTCACTGCTACGATAAATGCCATTATGCCATTAGTAATTTCCCGTCCAAATATGGCCAAGAAGATTCTACGGTACGTGTTAGCTTTTGATTTAAGTAATAAAACGATTGAAAGCACGGGCTTGCAAGCAGAGCTTGAATACAAGTTCATTGTCAAGTCTCTGCGTCTAATGCTCCAGCGCACTTTGAAAACTAGTACTGGCGCAAATATTTCTGGTCAAATCCAGCGATATATGAGTGAACTCACGGAAGAGCAGGCTTCCATAAAACTTAAGAAAAGAGTTGCACAGGACGAAGAAAACACTTCAAACAAAAGAGTTAAGTTGGAAGTTTCAACAATGCCAGCTAATAGTACTACTACAATGCCAAGTGGGCCTGTATCTTATACTCAATTATTTACGTTGATAAACCAAGATGACCTTTTACTTTCGCTTAATGCAAAGGATTTCCCTCTGGATATTGCAATTAATATTGCTTTAGCGAGTATTGCCTCAGCTAACCAAGAATTGATCAGTAATTCAGTCAATATAATAAGAGCAAGATTAGCTAACTTGATGGAGCAACAGAACGACAATGTAAATGCATCAACTATACCGCCATCTGATCAATATCCAATGGACTCTTATAATGAGAATGACGATGATAGTGACTATGATATAGATGCGGAAGGCGAAGAATTTGTGGCTCAAGATGAGCTCGAGAGTGATGACGATGATCTTGGTGGGGCTCTTATGGTTGCCTCTGATTTCTCTTTACCAAAACAAACAGAGTTATCACCAGAGAAAAAAACTGAAGAAATTGGTCATGCTATAGATAGGCTGATATCATACGGAAACATCAGTTTGGAATCAACGCTTCCATTAATTAAATCTGATGTATCCAAGAGTTTACATAGGCCGGCAATCACTGAATGGGAGCCGGATGCTTGGATTATATTTGCCAGTAGACTTATAACGAGAGGTGTATATGGTAGTAATGCGGATATAATGCGAGAGCATATTTTGAACTACGTGATGGCGGACTTTAAAAATCGATCAGATTTAATCGTTACATGGTTAACGGAAGAATATTTTGGTGAAGCTGTAAAGTTATCGAAAGAGTTAGGACCTGACGTAACTCTTCCTAATGATGGAACCTATTTTACATGGGCTGGAAAGGTAATAATACAAGTAATGACACTTTTAGAGCCTGATGATTCAAAAATATTTATAAGGTTATTATCTGACATACCAGCTTTAAATAGAGAGATCATTTTCAATGTGCGCAGTCTTTGTATTGACCCTTACCGAGCACAGATTGGTTTTAGAGCATTGAAGTTCTTAATAATGCTTAGGCCGCCCTCAAAGGAAGATTCGCTGGATCTATTGGAAGAACTATACAGTCATGAGGATGCAAGAAGTAACATAATACCCATATTGACACGGTATCGTCCTGATTTCTTGAAAGCACAAGAGTGATAATATAAAAAAAAGGGCACAAGGCCGAGCATAATTATACTCTTCCATAATATTTATAGTCATCTAACCAAATTTTGGCATCTTTGCCAAGGGCGCTAATGAAACTACCATTCGTGTCATTTTGTTTTCTCTTCCTGTTCTTTTTGGCGAAGAATACCTGACGGTCCTTTGATATCCTGGCCCAATAAATCCACCAGGCTCTATCAGTACGAGAAAACGTCTCCAAATCCGTATTTCCCGTTGCCAATAACTGCTGAATAACGCAATAGTGTAAATGCTGTATTTGATTTCGTTCTATTATCATTTTTTCGTCGCCTGTGGCGTCTGGGTCCTCTGCGTAACCGGGAATTTCCGGTAATGAAGTTATTATCGTTTGTTTGGAGTGATCAATCACTAAATAGTGGAAACTCAGAAGCCTATCTTCATATAGTTCTGTTAGATCCTTAAAAATTGGTTCTGATAACGAAGCCAAAAGGTAATGCAATGATATGTAATGAGATTCAGCGGTCAACAAGGGGTCGTTTTGCTTGTATATTTGAGTGAAAATAAATGGTCTTCTCCTGTATACAACTAAAGTATATTCAGAATAATTTCCAGAATCTCTATCTTTCAAGAAGACGTTTCTAGTTTTTATAACTCGTTCCTCTTGTGGACTTTCGTCATCAAGATCGCCTAACAGGCCAAGAAGAAATCTGGAATCAGTAAGAAGGTCAGACGGACCCTCGGCGTCTTTATTTGGAGTCTTATTTCTCCTCATAATATCAGCACTCCATAGACTGCTCATTTTCTGGATAGGCATTAAAGCAGCGCTAGACATGGTTTCTCCAAATGCCTTGACAGCGGCTGCGCTGTCATGTAGCGTGAAGCTTGGAAATACATTTCCAGAGTCGATTCTTTCGGTGGATTCGGTACCGTCCCTTATCTTTTGGCTTAGTAGTTGATTCTCTTCAAGAAATGCCGAGTCACTGTTGATGCTGCTACAGGCTCGTATCCACTGTGTGAGATCTGCGGTCGAGTCTGGGTGGATGTGCCGGTTTGACCACCAAATACAGCCTTCGTTCTCGGGGACGTCCTTGTCTATCCTAATTACAATTATATCTAATATGCTTGGCCCTTCTCTAGAAAGGCCGGTCTCGATTGCTTCAATCGTAGTGCTTGAAATACTTCCGCGGGACGTCTTTATATAAGGAAACATATTAAGGGAACCGCTCCCAGAGAGTTGTATTTTCCAGTTTTCGGCCCAATTTGTCCACCATGGTTCTAAACTCTTCCTTACATGCTCTATTCCATTGGTTTTTATAAGCCTGGTGATAGGCCCGTATTGTAGCCTCCAGCATCTATACGCCGTGTGCAGCTCTTCGTTGAGCAGTTCCGCTGGTGGTACGTCTTTGGAGGAATATTCTATTTTGTTCTCGTCTCCTATTGCTGGAAATTCCACACTAGCTATTACCCACCAGTTTGATTTGTCTTCTAGTTCTTTCATCAAAATCCGAGATTTAACGGTCTCTAGAACATGGGTAGGTTCGCCTCCAGAAAACTCCTTTCCCAACTCTATTACACCTTGCGATAACCCTATGTGTTTTAGCTTGGTGTCAGTGTCATGGTTGTGATTGGAATAATAGAATGCTATTTGATTCTCGAGATGTTCACCTGTAGTGTCCAGTTCCGGGCAATATATGCAGATATATCCCAATTTTGGAGAATGCATTATGGTCCCAAACTACTTTGAATACTGATTAATCTTCTCTCATTATCATATCAGGCCATTGATACTATATAGAGAGATTTCATAGAGCCCCGCAGCTGTGTTGTGGTCCTAATCTTGCCGCTCCTGTCTTAGAATTGAGTATTCAACCTATAACCTAGCCTATAGCTAGCTAGGCCTACGTATACCGCGGTTGTGCGCTTATAACTACGTACGCGTTTAATTTGGAGTTCCGAATTCGAAGGGTTATAAGTTCGCGCTAATGCCGTTATATGTTCACACCGATCGAACGATACGTACGCACGCGCGCGCGCTATAAGTTAGCGTCGTTAGCCACAAGATTCTTGCATATACCGTTTGCGATCGCACTTTTTGGCTGAAAGCTGGAAAATTTGATCGACTGATTTTGTACTTGCAAGGCTGATGTGGCTTATGGGGTTCGCGATTATCGCAGTGAGATAGATCAGCCCCACCTTTTAAGAATTCTTACCTTCAATCAGCGACATGAACCGCTTGTGGCTAAATTTCAGTCGTTATTCTATACACTTTTGTGTCAAACAATCAGTATTTTTTATCTCGTTTTTTGTAATTATCGTGCTAGAATTCTCTATAACTACTATTTTTATTTATTTTAATCCTATTTTTTCTAGTGATATTTCGTCATTTAATTTTTTGAATTTTTTTAGACTCGATTGAATTCCACTTAAAAACCATACGATGTCAACCTAAATTTCAGTAGTCAATGAAATTTGTGTAACTTAAAGTCTTTAACTTACTTATCAAACTTGGGCTCAAAACAGGTCTAAAATGCGGAAATACTCGTAAAAAAAGAGGCATAGCATTTCATATCACTCAGAGTATATATCATATTAAAAGTAGAGCCCATAGAGCAGTAAAGCACGAAATAAGGCGTTGCTATAGCGACAAATTGGTTTCTATGGTAACTATAAAAGTAGAAAATGCTGGACACTGCTGGCTTCGATCTGCTATGGCATATAAGAAGTAAATAAAATGGAGGAGTGGGCCGGTCCAAATCCTGACATATCTCGATCACTGTACAGGCTAGGGCCAATCGACATAGCTATTTCGCTCGAGCTCCAGAGCTAGTTCTAGCGCTATCTAACGACGACTAACGTTAACGTATACGTACGATCGAAAGACTAATCGAGATATCCATCCACCTGTAAAAACAATATTAATATTGCAATTGCAAGCACTTAAGTTTTTCATCATATCTAGCACTGGCCGGTGGAGATACTTCAACGAAAGCTTATAGGCGGTAAAACTCAACAGTACAAATCAACACCCCAGCTGCGTAAGGTCTTGAGAGTCAACGATGGTTTTGGCAGATTTAGGTAGGAAGATAAATACCGCCGTTGGTAACTTGGCGAAATCAGACACCGTTGACGAAGAAGCCCTTGAGGCGATGCTAAAAGAGATTTGTACAGCATTACTCGAATCTGATGTGAACGTACGTCTGGTTGCAAAGCTACGAAATACTATCAGGTCTAAGGTAAACTTGAAAGAGCAACCGCCAGGGGTTAATAAGAAACGGTTGATTCAAAAAACTGTGTTTGATGAGCTATGCGATTTGGTTGATGCTCATACAGAGCCATTTAAGCCCCGTAAGGGTAGAAGCAATGTTATAATGTTTGTTGGTCTACAGGGATCTGGTAAGACAACCACATGTACGAAACTTGCTGTATATTATCAAAAGCGAGGTCTTAAAGCTGGACTTGTATGTGCTGATACCTTTCGAGCAGGTGCTTTTGATCAATTGAAACAAAATGCAATTAGAGCAAAGGTCCCATACTATGGATCATATACGGAACCAGATCCAGTAAGAATTGCCAAAGAAGGTGTCGAAAAGTTCAAAAAGGAGAAGTTCGACATTATAATAGTAGATACATCTGGTCGTCATCGACAAGAAAAAGAGCTATTCGCTGAAATGGTACAAATTGGTGAAGCTGTTACACCAGATCAGACAATTATGGTTTTAGATGGGTCAATAGGTCAAGCTGCAGAGGCACAAAGCAAGGCATTCAAAGAATCATCAAATTTTGGTGCTATAGTCATAACTAAGATGGATGGACATGCAAAAGGAGGTGGTGCCATCTCCGCAGTTGCAGCTACTCAAACACCCATTGTATTTATCGGTACAGGAGAGCATATCCATGATCTCGAAACATTTTCACCCAAGCAATTTATATCTAAGCTACTAGGCATTGGTGATTTACAAGGGTTAATGGAACATGTTTCTACATTGAAACTTGATCAAAAAGATACCATGAAACATTTACAACAGGGTATTTTCACTCTTCGTGATTTAAGGGATCAGATGAATAATGTGATGAAGCTTGGACCCTTAAGCAAAGTTGCAAGTATGATACCTGGAATGAGTCAATTTGCAGATCAATTAAATGGCGATGAAAACAGAAAGATCAAAATGATGGTATACATTATGGATTCCATGACTGAAAAGGAACTTAATGGTGATGGGACAATATTCAACACTGAGCCCACTCGTATTATGCGTGTCGCCAAGGGAAGCGGTGCATCAGTGAGAGATGTCGAAGAAGTCTTGATCCAATGCAAGATGATGGCAGGAGTTGCCAAGAAAATGGGAGGAAAAGGAGGATTAATGAATAGGATGCAACAAAGTATGGGTGGAAGGAACAATCCGCAGATGGCTGCCGCTCAAAGAAGGATGGCTCAAATGATGGGTCAAGGTGGAGCAGGAGCACCAGGTGGAGCAGGAGGGATGCCTGATCTTAGTAGTCTAGCGAATATGTTTGGAGGAGGTGGTGGTCCCGGTGGGTTAGGAGGGGGAGGAATGCCTGACATGAGCAAAATGATGGACATGATGAATAATCCCCAAATGCAAAAAATGATGTCTAGTATGGGTTTTGGTCCCAGATAAGTGAAACATATCAAAGGTACGATAAGTATATATACAACATAAAAAATATATATCAACATAATATGTAAACGCATGTACATGAGGCAGCTTCATACCTTAAATCCGTATGAATCCAAGCGACATTTCAAGAGAATCTATGTAGTAGTAGCAACACCATATGCACCCAAATATTATATTGTCATGCTTAAAAAGTACTAGCAAAATATTGGGTTTTGGCAAAATTACAACTTGAAAAGCGGGAAGCTAGCATATATTGCCACGCACAACTCCTGTGAGTGGGTGGGGATGTGGAGCCAGGGCCACTACACTGCGAGGCTATTGTACATATATTCTGATTGCGATTAAATAGAAACAAGATTTTTCTTTATAATCACAATGTTGCTAATATATAAAGGGTTCTGAAGTCAATGGCAATAATGGTCAATACCAAAAACGTAGGTCTGTGATATATTTTTTTTATGTATATACCTCGTACAGATTTGAACCAAGGGAAGCCAAATTGTCAAAGTTAAGGTAAGTTCATAAACTTGTCACAATAGGAAAATTTCCACCGATGACCCTTACATAACATATCATATATTAAAATAGAAAACTTTAAACATTAATGAAAAAGAAAAAAAGCTAACGGGCTTAACTGCAGCTGTGCACCTGTATGCATAATGCATTAAACTTTAAATTCATGCACGGGATTATCAGGGCCAAGCTCAAGGTTGGCATGTCTACAGAATCTCTAATAGGCACTTACCGCATTAAAATGGAGTCTTAGTTAAGCAATTACATCGTTTCAACTTCACAAAATCTCTGGACTTTTCTCACTTCAACACTGATCTTATACGTTTTCTCCTCTTTACAGAAATTCGTATAGACAAACTTGGAAGTTCATTTGGTCTAGTGTTATATGTCTGGCACATAAATGAATAGACTAAAGGGAGCTAGGACCAATTGCAAGTAACATAAGGCAATTAGGGGACTAAAATACAAAGATGCAGAGCAACAGCCACCAACCAGAATGGAATATGGTAGCTAAAGGGGATAACCAAGAGACACAATCCTACGAACGTGGCGATAACACGCATTATCATCAGGAGCAAGATCAACAACAGCAACAACAACAGAAAGCAGAATTACCACCACATTCACTGTCACCATTACCATCAACCGAACCTTCCAATAATATACCTAACTTTGCCCAACTTCTTTCTCGAAGGTCGCTTCGAATTCTTCAGACCAAAGGCAACAAACAAAAAAATACTCTCAAAAGAGCCAGCATATCTCACTTTGGATACAAATCACAAGATCTTCCATCCCTAGCTGAAATACCTCGGAATAACAATAATTCGAGAAAATCGTTACCTGTAAGTTTTGAGAGAAAGAAAGCAAAAGATCTACTGAGCAATCCGAAAGAAAGTGACTCAATAAAAGAGGAGGAAATGGAAGCGCAGAGATCTCACCCTAAACTTAGAAGTCACGAGTCCACACCAACCGATCCCATACTTGAGAGTTTTTATCAAAACAATTCGCATTATTACAGACCTGGAGGAGTTGGCCGTTCAGGGCGAGGAAGAAATGAACCAATAGTTACTAAAATCCCAGCTATTAACAGAAGCCCTATTTCAAACAATACGGTATTCTCAAGCAATGGAAGTAGCACTACTAATAATACATCCCCGTCAATTGGAGAAAAGGGTTATGATAGTGGTGTTTCACCTCAATTAAGTACTGGAACAAACTCTTCCAAGTTGGTTGCTGAATTGGAACGAGCCAAAAGATTGAGAGATGAAGTGGCTCGAAAGGCATCATATATCCAAGGTCTTGAAAAGATGATGGAAGATTGTACAAGAGCATCTATTGCTAGAAATGGTACAATGATGTCAGATAATTCATGTTCCACTATTAATAGTTATTATGATCCCCAGGCCCACATTTATCATCAGAGTGGTCCTACAATGACAGGTAATAACCATAATATAAATCCTATGAATGGGTTTGGAATAGATATGACTGCAGACTCAAAGGGAGGAAGAGCAAGTAGAATGTCACTACAAGAAAATAATAATCCATTACAACATAATTCATTTGAAAGCTTTCCGACAGTAACTGTTAAAAGGTCTAACTCTGAGCGACATGATACAGCCAACACTATTCCCAAAGCCATTGAGAATCTTCAACAGCATATAGTTAATTTAAAGAGACAACTCAGAGAGGAAAAGGAAACTAAACGCGAGCTCCAAAAGGAACGAGAAATCCTCAAGAGTCAATGGGAGTGTGCGGAATCCAAGAATGAGGTTCTGGAAAAGCAATTTAAGTTGCAGTCTAATATCATGAAAACCAAAGATGAAAGATTGAATAAACAAGAAGAGAATATATTATTGATGGAATCAACAATTCGAAGATTAAGAGACGAATTGTCCAAAGCCACTGAACGGGAACGAAATCACGAACTAAGAGTAAAGGAGCTGGAAGAGGAAAAAGAGAGGCTTAATGCAAGTTACAAGGCGTTAAGTGAAAGCACAAAGTCACTGAGACATAAGTATCGAAAGGATTTCCAGCTTATTGGAGAAAGAATCAAGGCAATAAACGAAGATCGACAGGCTGATATTGAAAGAATCGCTTATCTTGATAAAAAAGATAGGGAGCATCAAGCAGAACGTGAGAAGATGATTGCACTAAAAAATGAAAGCATGAATTTGAGAAAAGAGCATGTTGAGCAAATTGGACGCATATTTGAAGATATGAGAGAGCTTGTCCATGAATCCGACAGGACAATGAATTCAAAAGTTGATTCTATTTTGAGAGTAATTGATCAGCTTGAAAGACAACATATTGATGTGACAAAATGATTTGATTTCTGCTCTCTGTCTCTATTTTTTTTTTTTTTTTTTTTTAAATTTTTTTTTTTTTATTTTTTTTTACCCGAAAGTTTTCCATTTCAATTAGTAAATATTAGTAAGACCGATTCTGCCATCTTTTCTACCTATGGCAAGCCAATTTTTTGATTTGATCTTATTAGATCTGAGTCTGGAAGGTAGGTCTTCATTTGGTCTCCATGGAGAAAATGTCACACTTGCCGAAGAACTTTGAAATGCAGCCAATGGAGCCAACGTGTCAAATTCAAATACACGAGTCATGCCATCCCAGCCGGCAGTAGCAAAAATCTGTCCATCACTTCTAACAGTGGCTGACGTTAGCCCCGGGTGACGAATATTCAATCTTTCTAGTTCAGCACCAGTATGAATATTGTATTTAACTATGACTGGATCAGCTGAGGTCGAAATAAAAAAATCACTTGAATCTGACTTTGCCAAACTCAGAACCGGCTGAGTATGTGGTTTACCCATGTATATCACTTTTGGCTGTGAATTGGAGGTTGATGCAGATGGCCTGTTGGAAATATCATAGATTACAACATGACCAGATTCGTATCCAGCACATAATCTATCTGGTGTTAATAGTAAGGCCATAACAATACCAGTTGAAGTAGCTCTACTCAATTCACTACCATCATTTAGCTCATGACTAGATGGTGAATCTTCTTGTGGAGGTCTAATTGCAAAATATGGTCTGGACAAGGCTTCAGAGTTTTTGGGAAGTATATATAAATCAATTAAATCAGAATTCAAAGTATTCGGTACTGCTAGAATATCTTCGTATAAAGCAGCTGCACAAAAGTTCATTGCATTGACATCCTGAGAGTAAGACATCCATGGTTTTTTCCATTGCGATCCTATATCACCTCTAGCGGGCAGTTTGGTTGAAAATTGTCCATCTTCAATAGATGTAATTCCTAAATCAAAGACGTATAGTTTATTATCACGACCATGGGTCAATATTTTTGATTCGGAAGACCATTTAACTGTGATTAAAGCCTTTTCATGTGGTTTCCAAACCGCTAGGGGTCGGCGTGTTTCGATCGACCACAATATACACCATCCACCTTCATCTCCAGAAACTAAATACGTCTCAACAGGATTGAAATCTATACAAGTAACAGGATATGGATGCGCTCTAAGGAATGCTTGGACTATTGGGGTTTTAGAATTTTCAATCACGACGCCGGTGCCCTTTACGTCTACCTCGTGTCTTCCAGTAGAATTTCCAGACATTTAAAAACTCAATGACATGCTCTAACTAACTCCAGATGCATATCGTGGCTAGATTTATAGATAATATTAGCATCTAAATGGTACAAGCCATAACGATATATAGGACTGTATAACATATTCAAAGAGACTTTATTTAAAACGTTTATCGTATAACCTAGGCCTATAGGTCTGTTAGGCTAACGTTTTGTACACGAAGTTCTTCGACTTTTCCAGCTCGAGTATACGTATACGTACCGTAGTAGTGCATACGTACGTATACAAATAGAGGCCACATGTGCAATCATCGATCAAATTCCAGCCCCACTTTAACCTGATATATAACTACCGCAAATAACAGGCATGTCGCATGTACCGTTTAGAAATGGCCTCTAGTTAATTGCGGGCGGCGACGACGTCACCGGGTCTTCTCCAATTAGAAATTGTATAAATATATCGGATCTCTCAAGACTGCTTTCTAAGGACGCCAACGGGACGAATGACGCGGAAGGCTTCAAATGGTGTGCTTCCGACCCAACTAGTCGCAGTCAATCGCATTTACGAGACAACTGCCAAAGTTGCTTTTACTGCCAGAGCCAAACTAGGCATAATAACGAGATCTTCTCTATCATACAAAAATAACCGCCCACACAACTCATACAGCAGCTGTAGCGCCCAGCTGCGCAGTATGCACACTAATATTAATACGGGGATCCGAGAGCAACTGAACGAAAAACGATTATTGCTAGCACACAATCCTCGAAATTTTCTCAACAATAAATCTTTTCTAGGAGCTCGTATACAAACAATGCCTCTTGTAACCATCTCAGCAAACATTAATGATGCTTTGAAGTCGCATGAAATTGTTCCCGAGGTTGTGGAGCAGTTCACTCCCAAGGGTATGATCACTGTCAACTATGGCGACGAAAGAGTAGCCACCCTTGGTAACACATTGCCTGTGGAGGACACCCAGAAGCGTCCAGATGTTCATTTGGCATTTGCTGAGGCCGACCCAGAGGATTCTTATACTCTCGTGCTAACTGACCCTGATGCTCCCAAAAAGGGCGACAAGAAATGGTCTGAGTATGCTCATTTCATTGTTGGTGGCGTGCGACCAAAGGTCGAAGGTGGTGGCGCTGCTAAAATTGACTTCAGTCAGGCTGAAGAGATCCTACCTTACATGGGACCAGCACCCCCAGAGAAAACTGGCAAGCATAGATACATCTTTTTATTATATAAAGAGACTGCTGGCGTACCTCCAAAGATCAAGGACAGAGTCAATTGGGGTACAGGCATTCCTGGAAGTGGTGCCAAGGATTATGCCGAGAAGAATGGCTTAGTTCCTGTAGCTTGCAACTTTTTCTATGCTCAAAACAAGGTCCAATGAGCCGTACAAAGACCATGAAATCATTTATTTCTTTCTTATTTGAGATCAACTAACATATAGTTATCATAATACAATTACATGAACGTTGCTTTTTTTTATTTTTTGTTCTTTTTTGTTTTATTCTAGTTTTGCTATTATTACTGACTATTATTTCGACTTTAACTGGCTCTAGATGTAACAGCTGAGTGGTGGTTGTGTTGACCAATCCCCCACTCACGAAGTTGTTCCATAACTATAAAAGTTACAATAGTATGAGGTCCTAATCTTACAAATGCAGGGACCCAGCCTCTAAATGCAAATAATATACCCTCGGAGCGGATGGCATCTCTGAGGATTTGGAAGGCACCGCCATTAGATGCACCGTGACTATGCATGATTCGAGTCTTGACGACATCGGCAGGACTGCAAACAGTCGTAGCTACAAGGCCGGCTAGTAAAGATGCAGAGAAATGTGTTGTCTTCGTGTCTGGGGACATGTTAAGTCTGTGAACCAAAATGGACTTAAACATATCATAAGATACGACCTGAGAAGCTGTCATGAGGACCCCACGAGTGCAATTGGGCACCAACCCCCTGAAAAGCGTTGAGAAAGATTCCTCGGTAACGATTCTCCGTATCCCATCAAATGCATTCTTGTAATGTCTCTGTTTGTCTATAGGTAATGCTCTATCATTTTGCATTCGGATATTTACAACATCTGCAGGATTACCAACGATCCCACCAACACAGCCGGCGATCATTGATAATGGGAGTAAAACATGGAATGGCGGAGTATCATCAGGTGATTTTCTAACCTGCTCTTTTAGATACTCATATACCCCAAATCTGGTAGTTGAATAAGTAGCTTGACGTAATAAACTAGCACTAAGTCCCCTATATATCGCAAAGAACCCTTCGTTTTGAATAACCCTTTTGAGAGTCCCTATCATTGTATCACCCCTGATATGGGCCGTTTGCATTCTCACTTTGGCAAGGTCAAGCGGATGAGTGACAGCCGCTGCCACCATACTGGATACACCACCATACCAAAATCTATAATGAGATTAGAAGAGATCCTCATAAATTAGCATAGAATATACTTACGGTTGATGCTGTTTCTGTACTTTTGACATGACTTTTTACTTGGACTCTTATCCAGGTTCCACCTCTCTAATTGCTCCAGAAGAAGTCCCACGCTATATAAAATAAAATGTCCAACGTCGTGACAAAAATTTATTAAAGCCGTGTTAAAGATTAACCTTTTAACCCACTTTAGATAATAATATGGCTATTATCTACCGTGTTATAAGTGCATATGTGCGTATACGTATGTGCTTGCATGCATGGGTTACTAATATGTAAATCGGAGATCCTCAGAGGTTAGTGCGTGCTACCGGTAATATACGTATGATCGCCGAATTTTGTGGATCCGGATAAACCCTATAATTTAATTAGTGGTCTTGAAATTTCAAGTAATGTAACACTAACTTGGAATTTTTCTTGATAAAATTCATATAAAATTCATTTAAAATCAGATTCATAGGTTTCTGCAAAATTCCAATTCGAATTAAACCTAGGTAATTGTGATGTAGTTGTGATATGATTGTGTTCAAGTACGGCATATATATGTTATTTTGTTCAAACCAATCTTTTCAAGATCATTTTGATGACCACGGTGCATCGTTATCGATTGATTTGCAACATGTAAATAAAGGTACTACGTGGGGAACTTCAAATGTTGCAATTTCGTCTAAACATGCGCGCACGACACCAGAATAAATATCAAATCGTTTCATATTATTTTCATTAAGTCACTTTGACTAAATACACTGAGAAGTACCAACAATGCATGGTTTTATATGAAGAAAAGACGCATTCCAAATAAAATATAACTCATTAGTATTGGCGATATTCATTGTAGTCAATGTCATTGTATCCACCTCGGTATTCCTGGCCAGGTGGGTGGCTGAATCCATTCCCTCCAGGTACCACTACATCGTTAGGAATAACATTGCCATGTGCATCTACTGGCAGTTGACCAGGGATATGCTGATGCTGTTGCTGTTGTTGGTGATGGTCAAGAGCATGCTCCTCTTGATGCAGCTGTTGCTGCTCTTGTGGCTGGTGTTCGGAGTGGCCATTAATAATTACTTCACCAGTTTCATCAGTATAGTTCTGATTTAGCAGGTCTGGAGAATGACCACTTTGACGAGAATGTTGCTTGGGCTTTCTAGGCAAGGCTTCTTCTCGCGGCACTATATCAATCAAGAAGTCAAACATGTCTGATTTCTGAAGAGCAGTAGCTATATCTGACCTTTGTAAAGTTCTTCTTTTGTTTTCTTCAGCATGAATCCAAGCTCTCATAGTGAGTTCAGTTATGAAAATGTCACACCCCTTTGCAAACAGTATTGGCGCTTCAGCAGATATCATCTTAACATCTTCATCAGCCTTCATTACTTTTTTGATTCTCGCTAGTGGTAACTGATGTACCTTGAATTTGTGGTCATCTCGCTCAATGCTATCGATAGTTTCTTGCCAATACCGCATTAACATATCACGATAATGTCCTTGCACACCCTGTGCAACGTTTCTAAAAAGGTCTTCTCCATTAGGGTCAACTTCCTCTTGAGCAGTCAGCTCCTGGTCTGGAATACCGCCGTGTAAATCTTCGTCGTAAACTAATTGACCCTCGACATCTTCGTCGTCTCGTCCGTCATCTTCGTCATCTTCCTCGTCATCGTCCATTTCCTCGTCATCATCCAGATCTTCTTCGTATCCGCCAGCGGTACGTCCATTGTTGCTGCTAGGAGTTATCCCGTCGTCGGGGCCATACCGGTGGTCAGAGGCAACGCCAACACCACCTACTCGGGTACTACCGCGGATATCGTCCTCAAAGACATCCATGGTGGCTTCTGCTGTCTCGTATTATGCTAAACAACCACTACTACTGGGCGCTTGCTGCACAAAATGACAAAGGTGTATCTTCTATCGTGTACTCTCAGCTAGCAGTTAGGTTCTTCAAGCGCTTTTGTAATTACACAATGGTATATGATGTTTAGGCCCGGTGATGGAATATGTTAGTACGTATATTATAGAATTCGAACGTTCGATCAGATTAATGCTGGTGGTGGGCCGGGGACAGAACATGTACATATGCGAAAAAAAAAAAGTAAAAAAACACCCGAAGTCCGGCGATCTCAATCCTTCGAGATCTGAGATCCGCAATCGGTATAATTGTCACGTATACTGCTAAAATTAACGTTATACACGCGCATACATCGATTAGAGTTCTCATACAACGTTAACTAAACAATGGGGTTAAGTTTCGGATGCTACACGCGTACAGGTCGATCTGGGGTAAATTTACGTTTGGCCTCTATTCTATCATCAGCTCTCATGTAACTCTATTAAAACTTTTATCAACTGAGGGTCTTTCTAAAGCTACTTCGACTACCGGCTCCTCTGACTGCCTCGTCTAGAAGAAATCTGGCCATGTAGCCCTATATGATAGTCGCTCTGGTAAGCATCTTCAAGATACCTCCATTGATCCTCCTCATATATAGACACACTCTCATAATAGTGCTGAGCTTCCATAATCTCATAGTACTTGGTATCAGTATCAACACTAGTCTGAGGCTGCTTATTTTCCAATACTGCAGTCGAATTCGCATCTGGCTTGTCTCTGTTTTGTTTCCTTTCTTCCAGCTTTGCACTAAAAGTCTTCAGGGTCTCATCCGATACGATACCTTTCCAGTCGCATTCTATTTCCCGGATAGTCTCTCCAAGTGGAAGAAAATCCAAGTATCTATATCTCGTCCTGGTGGCAGTGTTAATCTGCTTTAAGGTTATATTTTCAATAACTGTAGAGAGTGTAGTCGGGAACTTGCTGAAATGCTTGTATTCATGCAGTAATATTTTTATATCTAAACTACCAAGAAATGTTTTTGGTCTATTATGCACTTGATAAAAATAATAATATGGAGTCTCAAGAGTAGCAGAGACTTTAAGTGAAGAAACAGCACCCTCTGGCCAACTGGCCATTTTCGATAGTTCTTGTTCTAATTGTTCTATTGCCATATCATAATAAGATTTATCTTCTTCATAAGTATCTCTCAACTTTATTAATTTTTCATACTCATGCAATGTATATTTTCGAATTATATCACCATTGGCAACATGAACACGAGATGTAATTTCACGATCATCAGGATCCCAAAAATATGCATGATTAGGATAACATTTCCTTTCTTCAGATCCAGTACCATTTTTCGTCAATAGTTTTGTGACCACAGCACCTGACTTTGGTCGCATGAAAAGATCAAGCGATACAGTATCACCTGTCTGAATATCCCTTTCTTTAGTTGATTGAGGATAAACTACTGGACACACCGCATATAGAGTTTTCTTACATAATGGACATTTATCACTTTGAGTAAGATCCAAGTATTTCAAAAGACATACCATACAAAATATATGACCGCATTTAGATAGCCTTGGAGCTATAGGAGGAGTTTCAAGACAAACAGGACATCTATCAATATCACTAATATCCAGATCAGTAACAACATATGCGATATCCGTCCAAGCGATATCCCGGTCAGGTGACTCTAAATAGGGTCTATAGTCTCGACCAGGATACAGCAAATACTTCCATTCGTTAACATGAGGTAAGATTTCTTCAACTACCGGCGTTGAAGTCTTAGAACGTTGCTGTCGGTGATTAGGACTAACCGGAGGTGGTGATCCGTGCAGCTGAGAAGACTGCGAAAGCTATAAGAGTTAACCACTGACCATAAATGTATAAATCATCTTATGAGCTTACAAGTAGCAGGTATTCGTCCTCTCTGCGTCTTCTGCGTCGTTTATTCACCATCCCACACGTATCCGTGATTTAATTTGTGATTTATTACGGCGAAGACTACTATTCCTGAAAAATGCCGCCACAAAATTATCTCAGAAACTTCTAACAATAGAATAAAACCTGTGGTATTAAAAAATAACAGACCAAAAAAGAGATTATTCTGCAAATTATTGCTGTAGAAAATTTACAGGCCTTATGGGTTGTAATTAGTTATAACGTTAGTAACCACAGCTAGCGTTAACATAACCTAATTAACGCGTACGTTATGTACCTAGGCCGATCGTTAGTCATCAATATTGATCAACTACAAAACTGTTTATCGTTTAGATCTTCGTATATCGAGCACGCGTCAACGTTGCAAGTTGCAAGCATGTGCTTAGTAGCTACCTGCTTCGAACATCCGGATCAGGGAGTTGTATACTATAGCTAATGTAAATATGCCAATCTGGTTAACAAGCTTAGATAAAACCTTCATAGCATAGAAATGGTTCGTTCTGCTTTCTCTGACTATCACTCTTTCTTAAACGAGTTGTCTTTTCAAACTAGGATAACTTAGAAATAATAGTCATACCAAGACGCGGGAAAGAAGACATGCTACTAGACTTAGGGATCTATTAGGATGTGAACGAACAGCTATATAAAATAGGACAGAGAAGCGTTAGCGCTAATAAAAATAAAATGCATTTCATAAGGATATCCTGAATTATATATCATTTAACGGCCAACTGATACCGCAGTTTCATTCAAATTGTAGCTGGTAATGTCCGAACTATTTGCTAATGGATCAGCTTCCTCCTCAGCAGTTGATAGAGGTCTTTGCTTACCAGAAGTAGACACAGGAATAGCACCGCTAGCAATTGCATTAATATGATCCACACCATCATAAAAATCCAATTCGCCATTTGCCCCTTCATGGTGAAGTGTGATAGAGTTAAACCCTCTAAAGGGATCAATTTCAGGCTCACAGTCAACCGAATCCTTGAGATTTGCAGGGTCACCATTTGGATCATGATCACTTACATCACCATTATTCTCCTTCCCATTTGCACTTCGTTTCGAACCAGAGGATGAGGCACCAGTATTAACACCATTTCTAGAGCCAAACTCAACACTTTCGCTTTCCTTGATCTTTTGGAAATTAGCTGCATCAGCTCCACGACCAGGCACAGGTACAATTGGTGGAGTTTGATTTCGCAGCAACGCCCATTGAGTAGTTTTAAAAAATGGATGTCCCTTAACATCAGAAGCACCAGCTCTTGAACCTAACCGTTTGTTCTCATCTTTTATAAGTAATTTCCTAATTAGTGACTTGCAGTTACTACTGATAGGCTGGAACCCCATAGAAGCATCACCAAATGAAACATCATTCTTTAAGATATTTGCAAATGTAACATTACGATCCTTACCTTTAAATGGCGTAGTTCCAAAAAGCATCTCATAAATAAGAATACCTAAGGTCCACCAATCAACTGCACTTGTATGTCCATTTTCACGAATCACTTCTGGTGCGATATACTCAGCGGTACCCACAAATGAATTGGTTCTAAAATCAGCAATACATGCCTTTGTATCAATAGCTGGTAAGTTACCACTATAAGACCCCGCACGCCCACCGTTTACAATTGTTGGTGCAGCATCAGCACGAGATTGTTTCGATAAATCAAAATCAGTAAGCATGATATGACCCGATTGATGTAATAGAATATTTTCAGGTTTTAAATCACGATATATATAACCCATAAGATGTAAATATTCTAAAGCAGCCGTTACTTCAGCAGCATAAAACCTTGCAGAATCCTCAGGTAAACATCTTTTTGATAGATTTTGTAACGTACGAAAAAATTCGCCTCCCATGCAATAATCCATACATAAATATAAATATTTTTCAGATTGAAATGAATGATATAAGGTAACAATAAACGGGTGATTGCTCGATGCTAAAATCTCTTGTTCAGCCAATGCTCGTTGTATTTTATTTCGTTTAATCATCTCCTTCTTACTTAAAACCTTCATAGCATATAAATGATTTGTTTTCTTCTCTCTAACTAAATACACTTTCCCAACATCACCCTTTCCTAAAAGAGTTATCTTTTCAAAACAAGATGCATCAACTTCAGCAGATCCAACCTTCGTAGAGCTTCGTGAATAATTCCGTGAATATTCTTTTCTCACTTGTGGTCTTACAGGCAATTCTTTACTTTGAGGAGTAGAAACACCAGACACTGGCATACTTTTACTTCCCAAAGCAGCTGTAGCAGCAGCAACTGCCAATGAGGATCCAGACCCAACGTTTGTTTTCTTTCTCCTATCGTCATTATCATTAAGAGGAGGAACCGGCGGTATCGAGCTGGGCGGCTCTTTCCCTTCTACTGACGGAGTTAAGGAGGAAGACTTATCGTTATTACTACTCATAAGCATATTTTTGATTCCATTTGGAGCCGATGCAACTCTTCTAATATGCCTCGATATAATTCCCTTCCCATGAGGCGGCGAAGCATTCGAGGAAGAAAGCTTGGGCGAAGATTCCTCCTGGCGATCCAATTCATGCTGCTCACCATTCAACGTAAACCCTGGCGGAGGTGTCAAATAAGAACTATCGGGAGAATCCTCTCGTTCTCTATCTTGTGCATTTTCATTGGGATGATGGGATTGCACTGTATCACCATTTGTAACCTCTGATCCTTGCTTGGGACTTTCTGACCCGGAAATATCAGACTGTTGTAATGTATTTGGAGATTCTAAGTTATCACTCGCCCCTGAAGAAATACCTCCAGAAGTAGTAGATGAAGATCGTAACCGCAAAAACCTTGATTTCATTCCCTTTGCAAGACTATTATTGTTATTATTCCCATTTGATAGAAGTTGCTGTTGAGAACTTTGTGGATGTGATTGACTTCGTTGGTTACCCTGAGTAGTATGATTTTCCACTGACCTTGCAATAGAAGGTAAATTTAAATGCTCCACGTCCCAGTTAGTTGTATTATCATTATGAGGAGCAGCTATATCAACGGCTGCATTAAACTGGTTAGTGGTCGTAGATGAAGTAGAAGAAAACGAACTAAACCTGAAAAGGCTTTTAATCTTTTGTGGGAAGTTACTTGACATTGTTGTACTGTTTGATGAAGGAGTTTGTGGACTACCAGATCCATTCAAACCACTCCGCAGTTCAGCATCACCACCACCATTATTACCACTGAACGAGAAATCCAAATTTATCTCATTGGGAGCCGTCTTAGCCCCATTATGATGATGATCAGGTTTTCTTGAAGGAGCAGTCATAGCCCTACTTCTATTTCGATGAGGGATCATAGAGCCAATTGTAGCAGAAAGTAATGGAGACTTATCATTCCTTTCATTCGTCGTACCACCCTGGGGGATTGAATCAGATGATAAAAATGGCATTCTTCGTGTTATATTTGTGCTTCAGCATGCGTATGTGCCCTTTAAAGAAAAAGTATATGTAGGCTGATTTATACAAATTCTTGATAGATTCTGCTGGTAATCCACAAGTAAACGGCCAACCAGCAGCCTTGCGTCTACTCAACTCAAGCAGAATATCTAAGAGAACCGCTAGTATAGAACAGCCCCAAATAAGATAGACCACAGAGATGTCCTAAAATCACAGTTCCACGAAGGAAGAAAAGGCGCGCCTGGCCAAAAGCAAAGTCAGAAAAGCAAGCTCAGCCTTAGAAAGTGAGGCACAGATGAGAAGCAATAAGCCTAACCCTAACTAGTCCAAGAGACGCTGTGTATCAGGGATCACGTTATTGTTGTTTCGGCGTCGCTGGATTGCTCCAGAGCAAAATGATTGTGGTGTTATTAATACAGATTATAATATAATCAGTTTGTTTAAATAACCTGGTTTAGCTATGTTATAGCCAGCTAGCTGTGCCAGTGGTGAAGAGCCCTCGTAGTTACGGTAGTACTTTAGGATCGAATATGCCAGCATTTGATGCAATATGATGCATGTGAGTGCAGCGCACCGGTGCTTCCCATGGGGACGTATACGTACGTACATGCACGCATAACGGGTGGGACAAATGCACACACTTTCAGCCGCCAATAAGCGATACAGCCGTATATAACTAGGATATACGTAATATATTCGTTCGTAAGAAGACGAACCTTGCAAGATGAAAACGAATCCACTAGATATATTTGGGCATCACGACAAAACTGAACTATCTATGCACGGTTACGGGTACGGATGCTTTGCTATGAGCCGATAGGGATATGTAGTTGGGTTAGAAATATCATAGTATTGTACTTTATTTATAGCCCACGACAAATATACGGGCTTTCTCTCGAGCAGCAATTCATGTTACCACCGGTGCAATGACCCAACACCAGAATGTCTGCGTGACATCCCTATCTAATATCATAAAGCGAGCTCGTCGTTTGGATTCCGCTCGAACGTGCACACGAATTGCACTCAGAACACCCAGGTACGTACAAAATTCCAAGTGATCGATGTTGCACAGATGCATGTACGTACATTCTGTACTATCAAGCTTTATCTAAAGCATATGCTTTACCAATATTAATTCGAACGTTCACGCGTTATATATGTTATATTAATTATAATATAATTATAACATTAATATAATAACTCGTAATTATATTATTGTTAACAGTTAATTAGGGTGAAAGACGTGGACCAGGTTATGAATGGACTATACACAGGACGAGATGCTCTGTTTATGAAGACAGACTGTAATCAATGGAAAGAGTCGTGAAGAATCCCTTTTGGCCACGGCCAGAGGAATATCTTTTCCCTATTGGGGACCGTGATTTAAATACCTTTCTTCCAAAGGATGAACAGTTTGGAGGCATATCAGGTATGTAAAAAACATGTCTAAAGTGAGGGAGTTATCTGGTGCTAATTTTTAGATGCATTGACCAGATCAACAAATTACTTTTTAAATGACGAATTACGAGATTCAACAGTTGAAGAAAAGCATCCAGATAATTTGGTGCGCAAGACAACTCCAAATATTGAAGAAGGTATAATTGATGAAAAAGAGCGCGAAAAAGATATACATGCAGATGATGAACCAGCATCGTGGGACTTATTTTACGCGGATGCCAGATCAGATACTCGAATTAAAGAGCTTTTATCGGAAGGATTGAAACGTCAGTACGATGCAGTATTACGCATTGCATACCCAGATAGTATTGTAATTGAAGAATTAACAGTGATACACGCACTATTTGATTTGTATTTAGGAATACCATCTATTTATTTTGAGTACAACAGCACCAAACTATTGTTTACACTTAACCCTGAGTTTAGAAAAATTAGATGTCCCACATATACCCCTGATACCATAATGACCATATTTGAGATTGCTCGTGATTGTGGAGCAAAGTTACAGAGATTGAGCTACACCTGTAACAAGATACGATGGGATTTGGGACAGGGATCACCGATATTAATTGCGTTCGTTCATTGTATCGAGCAAATCCTTGAAGAAGTTAAGCGCTTTGCAATGTCATCATTAGAATATCTAACAAGCCTTTTAAAGCTGGTGGATTTTTTTAGTGTTCCAAATAGAATAATTAATATTCTTGCATCTATGGTGGGATGTGCTGATTTGGAGAAGGGAATTGTTTTAGAGAGAGTTCCTGATTCTATAGCATTGCTTAATCAAATATATCGATGCACGGTTTTAATGAGCAATTCTGATATTAGCTTATATGAGGTTTCAAGGCTGATTCTTGTGAGGTGTTCCATTCCATGGCTAGAACAAATTGGAATGCTTATAGGGTTGGGCACAGCTGATTACTTTATTCAACCATTGGATGTTTTGAAGCATGGGTCTACAGTATTTGTAGAAGTTGATAAAAGGACAGATCTGTTTAAGGTAAATCCCAAAAAAGTACCATTATTTCTTGGCAACAATATGGCCGAAAAGATACTTGAAACATTCAATTGCCATATTATTTTATATCGATATGGCAAGGGTAGAGACTTAATTAATAGCAAATTTGAATTAAAATGGGCTTTCAACTATGAGGATCTTCATAATTATCAATCCAAACTTGATGATATTTATGATCAAACCAGTCGCCCAGAAAAACATTTACCACCCGCTAGAAAGAAACAACAAAATTGTAATATTTGGATTGAACCCGACGAATTCCCTGATTTTCTTTCAACTGACGATATTTTGAATGTCAAGGATGCATTAGGCTCAATATTATATGGAAAGCGTAAGGAAGAGAATCTTATACCAATGGAAGAGCTACCGAGGTTTTGCTTTCTTAGTCCTATTGAAACTCAATGGAAATTATCGAACGAAGCAGTGATTGATTTACTGAATTCAAATGAACTAAGTATCACCAATCATGTAAGACTTATTGAACAAATTTATTTATTAAGATCCGGTTACCTATGTGTCGCAATTGAAGAGGCACTATTTAGTCCAATGGGATTAGATGTAAGGAATAAAACACATAATACATGGCCTCCAAGTGTTGGTAAACTAATCGGTTCATTAGGTGCTGTGTTTGACGAAACAATAACACTGAGTAAGTTACCCAATTTCATAATACCAAGAGCAAGCAACGTAAGTGACTGGCAACCGACTTCTCTATTATCATTCACGGACTACATAAAATTGGAGTACCGTGTACCCAAACCATTGGATCTAATTATTACGAGTTCCGTTCAGAGCATGCTTAACCGAATATTTTCGCGACTACTTCAGTGTATACATGTTATTCATGTGGTGAAAACCGAAAGAAACCACCGTCCCTTTGAAGAGCGAATATTCATATCTGAATTAGCGACGTATTTGGGTGAATATGTCATTGATACCAACTGGAAACGGATGTCAGTTGTTTTACGACAATTACAAGAAAGTGACTACACAGCATTGACATTTACAGGAATAATCAATGAAATTCATGAAACAGTTTCGAATATCGTTTCGGACATGTGTCTGGAGAGTCCATTATCAAGCATCATTGACCAGATCTTTGAATATGCACTTCGACGCGAATCTTACGAAAACGCCGATAAACCATATCGTACGTTGATACGAGAGTTTCTAGACCAAGCATCTTCGCTCGCATCATCCAGAAATCACACCTCATTGAAACAACTGCTTCTTCAGTTGAATTGGTATAATGCGTCCTATTCCTAAAACCAAGGTGGGGGGTTTGTGCATTTTTATGTATATTAATATACACATCATATATATAATAATAGCATTACTTCATATGTTCTTTCCATCTTTTTTCTTTTAACTGAATCCTGCCAACAGATAGAATATCCATTTATCGGGAGTATGAGAAAACATTCTTGATTAAACCATCTTCTTGAGTAAGTCTGTTAAGAGAATCATCAGATTCACCCTTTTGTCTCAAAAAGCCACTCAAAGCATAAGTGTAGTTGTCACCTGGAATAGCTCTTCCTTCCTCATCAACCTTAGCAACATTGATTTGAACTGAAGCATGGTCCTTAGCCTTGATAATTCTATTGGTAGCTGAACATTTTCTGGGAACGTAAAGTTCGACCTAAGACTGTTAGTATACTTGTTTTTTAAAGCGACTGAACAAAAGCTCCTCAACCCAATAAGCAGAAAAGCATTAGTTCATGTCAAAAGCTTCTAAGGTTACGTACCAAAACACCCTTTTCGTTTTCCATTGTTGTGAATTAAATGCTTGATGTGTATTTGTGTAATATTGAATCAATATTGAAGTATTGAGTTGTATTGAAATTTAGAGTGCAAAAAAATTGCGTGCATCGATTGACATCGTGACTGTTTCTCAACTCGATTTGGAAATATTTAGGGCTTTACAATGTTTAGGGCTTCTATATCGGTAACGTGCTAAATTCTTTTTAGCCGTGCGATGAGTATGTTATGTAACAACTAGCGCTATAGCTAGCTAGCCGTTAAGGTTCGAATTCGGGGAAGCTCTTGAGGCGGTTAATGCAATACAAATTGTCTTAAAAGTTAAGTTCGTCTTATCGCAAAACCCCTGATTTTTTATGGAGAAAGGACAAAAAGTAGTATGGCCAATGCCGACATAGAACACGGAAACATCGAATATCCATGTGGCTTGGTTCTTCGGGTAGACTCTTTGTTTTCTTCAATTGCTGGGTTTGATAGTACATAGTCAGACGCTCGAATTTAGCGCTACAGATAAATGTGGTTGGAGATCACATCGCTGATAGGCCTGGCTCCTTGAACACGTTTTAAAATTTGTTGTTAGCAAAAACTGAACAAACCCGCAACGAAGCGATAACTACTTGTTGAGCAGTATACCAAGCACTGCAGTACTGCTCTGCTTTTCTGCAGAAATGGACAGTTTGTGCATATATTGCAATACCACAAACACAAGTCTCGGGGATGATGCCCCATTTATAGATCCACATTTATATACTTCCATGTTCCCAGTTAAATGAGTTTATAAATACAATATACTATACTAAGGCTTATCTGTAGGACTCTCTTCTTTCACGATGAGCTTCTCTGGAGAAGCTAGTTTAAATAGCAGTGCTACCAGCATGAGCGGGGCAAGCCCGAGCTCAAATAGCTCATACAGTACAACCACCGAAAGCTACAATAATTCAAATGGTAGATACGAAGATGGGGCCGTGCTATGGCCATCTTCGTGGTCAAATCGGCATCATGATATTAATATTGATGGTAGTACTATAGCTAGTACTCGTGATCATGAGCTCAAGGAGAATCATGATCTTGATGGTACTAACATTAATGAGATTGAATATTCACACCAACAATTTAAAGCTCCTTCCCTATCAGATCGATTTTCATTTCTGCCTCATTACATTCAACACAACAATAACAATAGTAGCCTCAGTTCGTTGAGTTTCAGTGGTCAACAAGAAGCTAACCGTGAACTAGAGCCGAATAACTGTAATAACATTGATAGAGCTAGACGTACTTCTGAGCCATCATCTTTGTTTCCATCAAATACCTTTGTGTCCTCTTCGTCTCCGCCAAACTCGTCACTTAACATTAGTAGACGCTGGCCGATTTTAATAGCTCATAGACGACGAAAGACTAGCAGAAGTACAGCAAGAAGATCTCGAAACCAACAGGATTCGAAAGAAGGGTCTCATATAGCACCTTTTACCTATAATTTTGGTGGGGGATCTTACTATACCCAACGTATCTATAAGAGCTCTGGGTCCGATTGGATATCTATTGATAGTAGCCCTTCTAATCACAATAGGTCTACTACTAGAAACTTTGATAGTGGTAATAACCGTTGTCAATATAATAGGACTCGAATCCAGAACTATTCATTCTCTTTGACGGTACAGGAAGAACCCCATCTATTGATTCGGTCTCATGTTAACGAAATCATTCCGCGTGAAACTGGACACAAATATTTTATTAGCAACAATACCAGTGTCACAAGTACTGAAAGAGTTACAAGTAGTGAGAGGTCTTTTTTGCCACTTAATATTCACATGAGTGAGCAAAATACTGCGAGGGCTGGCTCCCTTTCTAATATTTGCTCGACTTCATCGTCTGTATCTTCAACAAGTTCCTCATCCTCGTATCGCGCCAATGTTTTACCTGGTGTAGACGATATTAGGGCAGAAGACTTTTACAAGGCACAGCAACAGTATCAAAATACCAGGAGACAACAAAATCAGAACCAACATCATCGACATCACCACAGTCATCATCACCATTCACATTCTCGTCCAAGACCGTCACAGTCGGGGTCCAATCCAGGATCAAGAAAAGCTACAAGATCACTTAGACTGTTTAAAGAGGCTAATGCTGAATTACCGTCAAGACTAGGCGATTCCCCGGTAGACGAAGAAGCTATACAAGAAGATGACAATAAGAAATGTATTGAGGAATCTACTACAGAACTGAGCCCTACAGATTCTTTTGCATCTATTTCTTCTGTATCACCAACTGCATCTACAGCTATCGAGCATGTACCACCTCCAGACTTAGCAACATGCCATGAGAAGCGAACTCTAGAGCCTAATGTAAAGGAAAAGACAAATGAATCAATTGCATCATCTCACCATATTCATCATACTAGGCCGGTTGCTGTAACTGGTACTCAACCAGATGAGGGAAAGACATCTAAATCTGTAAGGAAACCAATCTCATCTTCAGCAGTATATGTGCCACATAAGCCTTTAAATGATGATTCGTCTACAAGTCCCCCAGATGCATCCGAAACAAAAGGCCCCAAGATTAGTGATGAGCCAGAGAAGAAGAAAAAAGAAGGCGAAGATACACATCATAACCCCATATTCCCACTTTCAGTGGAGTTGACTCCTTTCAAGCATAAGGTTGGTGGACATACTGCCATATTCCGGTTCTCTCATCGTGCAGTTTGCAAATCATTAATTAATCGGGAAAATGCATGGTATGAGGCCATTGAACTATCTCATGATAAGTTATTGAAATTTATGCCCAAATATATTGGTGTACTTAATGTACGTCACACTGCTCCAGTTTATGATGACGATATTGAGGGATCTTATCATTTGGATTCATCACCCAACGATCATTTTGAATATATGCCTGAAGTTGTTCTGGATGATAATATCCATATTCTTCCCGACTCATTACTACAGCAATATTCCGCTTCGGCTCCTGGTTCGGAAACTGATAGTCTGACAGAACGATTTAGTCATGTTAGTTTATCGCAACGACGAAATTCAGAGTCTCCACATTCTTTTCATAAGGGATCAGTTGGAAGTGCTAATGATTCATCATTAGGAGCAACTACTGTTAATAGAAGGTTAAGGGATCTTGTTTTACGAGAAGTGTTTGCCCCCAGACCAGGCCTAAGATCCGAGGCTTCACATCCTAATATCAGAGGCACACATAGACATTCAGCATCATCGGTAGGACCTCAAACTTCTAATTCCATCAGAACATCTAATAATATATACCCTGAAAGCATCTCAAGTGTAAGCACTGCTTCCTCATCTCCTCCATTCGATCCTACTGACAAGTTACCATCTCACAGAAGCTTCAGTGATTTGCCGTCAAGCGAAAAGGTCCGTGGTAGCATGTTAAGGGGCCCTAAATCAATGAGACCTCAACCTTTAACATCTGCTGAAAGGGCTGGAAATGAATTGGATACCACATTAATGTCAAATAGTCTTGATTCGGGCGGTAATAATACTGAATATAGTTCTAACGTTATATTTTCTATGGATGGAGATGATGATAATACAACTGAACGTGACGACGATGACGATGATGATGATGGAGATACTAATTCAACCGAACCGGTTACACCTGATTTGTCACCTAACTCAATCCCATTTGATGATTTTCCAACAGGGTCTTCTCGTCGGGTTTATACTCATACGGAGAGATTTTTATTATTGGAGGATCTTACTCAGGGTATGAAGAAGCCTTGTGTACTAGACTTGAAAATGGGCACTAGACAATATGGTGTGGATGCTGACTATAAGAAACAAAGGTCTCAAAGAGAAAAATGTAGGCTGACAACAAGCAGAGCATTGGGAGTCAGAATTTGTGGTATGCAGGTTTGGGATGTTGAGAAGAATAAGTATCTTTATCAAGATAAGTATTTTGGACGTAAAGTTAAAGCTGGAGAGCAATTTGATACTTGCTTGGAACGGTTTTTGTATGATGGGGTGTCTGCCAAATCTGTTTTGAGACATTTGATACCTATTATGGAAAATTTGGACCAACTTACTGAGATAATTGAACATTTAAATGGCTATCGATTATATGGATCCAGTTTACTTTTGATGTATGATGGAGATGATCCAAATTCTACTACAATGATAAAAATTATTGACTTTGCACAATGTATAACTGTTCAAGATGTAACGAATCCTGCCAGCAATTTTTCCGCTCCACCACAACATCCCACTGAACCTGATAGAGGTTATTTGAGAGGGTTAAAGTCATTAAAGCAAAGTTTTTCAAATATTTGGGAACAGATTACCGGACTGAAGTTTGACATGACTACTGCATCTACCATTGATATTGAGAAATATGATCAACCGATATCTAAGCTGGAAAATTTTGATACTTCTGATATTAATACAATTGGATATGTTGACACTAGTAATGTAAGCATTAGCGATGTGTCAGTATGAAATTATTTATCATTTTATAACTAGTTCATTGTACAGTTTTTTTTGAAATATATAACTAGTTTATTAATTTAATTTAATATAATTTAATATAATTTAATTATTAATATACGAGAGAATCGCAACTGATTCGACATGATGAGTTTGAGGAAAGAAATCAAACCCTCTGATACTTTCAATCTTATAGTTAGCACCACGGGGATCAGTTAAAAGATACTCAATATCTCTTGCTTGACTGTGTACATTGCATGAAACATAAACGATTTTCCGTGGCTTGAAATCAAGCAACTGGGTAAGAAATGCATCTCCACAACCCTTTCGAGGTGGATCAATAATCATGCTAGTAACTGTTGGATCTGCTTCAACGTTCTTAAATATCTCTTCAGATGATCCTAAGGTGAACTTGGCATTTGAAACATTGTTGAGTTCCGCGTTCTTCTTAGCAAACATGATACTTTGAGGGCTAACTTCGACTCCTATTAGAGCTTCAACTGCCCTGCTACTAGTGATACCAAACATACCACAGCCACAGTAAGTATCCACAAGATATTTCGGGTTATCTCCATTAGGCAGAATAATATTATCACGGACATATGCAGTTACTATTGGTAGAATGCTATTGTTATTTTGGAAAAATGTCCCTGCAGGAAATTGAAATTTGAAATCATCAATATATTCGGTAGCAACTTCATGGTTATCAGTTATAACTCTCGTTTCGGTTGGGCTATCCCATGATTGTCGTAAAAGTAAGCTAGCACCCTTTTTGAAAGTTTTAAACGTGTCATTAATTCGTTTTCTTTCTTGTGTCAGAGATTTATTAATGTTTTCCGTAGCAATAACGCATTCTTCAATATCCAATACTGACTTTCGCCCCTTCTGGTCAAACCCTATCGACGGACACTCAGTTAACCTTGAAGGGTTGCGAGGGATATCAAAATGAGGTGTAAGTTTAGTGCGATAATTATACATTTGAGGTGATCCTACAGTTTCACCAATATCTGGTATCTGACCAGGAGATATAGCAGATGCATAATGTTTGTAGGCATTAGCTACAACTGATCTCTTGATCTCTAATTGGTTTTCATATGCAATCATTTGAAATTGACAACCTCCACATTTTCCAAAATATTTACACTTGATTAACGATTGATCCCTTAGGTCAGATTCCTTCGTTATATTTGTCATTTCAGCTTGATAATACATTTCGTTAACCCGATATATTTTGGCAGATACAATATCACCAGGAATAGTATAAGGAACCAGTAATACCTTTTTGGCACCATTGTCATCTATGATGGATAGTCCATCTCCAGCTGAAGACAACGCCAAAATTTCTACATTATCAACAACTCTCATATATTTATCCCTTTCTTCTTGAGAAGATTTGAAAAATGCACTAAGATCATTACTGACTTCGTCACTGTCAATACCCTTCGACTCTAATAATGATCTGATATCATTTAATAAACTACCCTCAGGGGACGTGGGGTCAACAGCTTTATTTTTCTTCGACCGAAACCTTTTGCTTTGTACAGAAGCTTTATGTACTTTTGAAGCTGGTCGCTTTAATGTAGTCCCTCCAAGAACTTCAGTCATTGTAGTAAAGTAGCTCTTTAAAATAGGCAAAGATCTAGGTATTCTAGGCCGACAAAGCAGGTTCATGTAACTATATAGAGGGCTCAAGTATATAGCACTAAAATACTTTCTTTACCTCTAGAGAACCCAAAAACAATACGGCAACCTTCTGGTCTTAAATAGGGATCCTTACTGTCCTGTAAGAATTCATCTAATTGTAATGAAAAATTCAATTTTAGTTTGTTATACATGTGCGGCTGAATTTATTTTCTGCAGATCTCTTGAGATGCGGCTAGCATAGAGATATCAGGATCCTCGAAAGCGCTACGCTAATGTCTCATTAATTTGTAGCTGAAACAATTATTCAGGGATACGTACAAGCACGTACGTACGTATATAACTGCATTAACATTAATATTAATATTAATCGTCCAAGCTTGATTAACCGATATTTCGAATTGGCGGATTAAACATCACAGAGGATAAAATTTTGAAAGAGCTTAGTGGAGCCTAGTTGTTGGATAGAGGCTTCTGATTTGAAGAATTTTTCAAAACGCAGTCGTTGAGAACATCTTTGCTTTATAGGTGTCGTCGACGTATCAGCCCGGTAAGTACTGACTAAATTGATACTTTTCATTTTTTTATTTTTTTTGAGTCATAGTGAAACTTGTCGTATCTTTTCTGAGCCTCATTATAAAAATGACAAATATTTTCTAACTTAAAAACTAGGCCATTTCTTTGTCACTTGCATATCGGTTCTATAGTATGTCAGATTCGAATGGAAAGGGTGGTGTTGAGGCACCAAATGCCTCAACTACAGAGGCCCCTAAAGTAGAGAAGACACCCAAGCAGTTAGAGAAAGAAAAGAAGAAGGCAGAGAAATTGGCTAAATTAGAGGCCAAGAAATTGAAACAGCAGACTGAGGCTGCCAAAAAGGAACAGAAACAACCTAAGAAAATCAAGGAGGTTGAAAATGTTCCTGAGTTTGTAGATAAAACTGTTCCAGGAGAAAAGAAGGTTCTTGTGGATTTAAATGATCCAGCTTTGAAGGCCTATTCCCCTAAAATTGTTGAGTCTTCATGGTATGCTTGGTGGAAGAAACAAGGATTTTTTGAACCTAAATTCGCTGAAAATGGTGACTCTTTGGAACCTGGAAAATTTGTAGTCCCTGCACCCCCTCCAAATGTTACTGGTGCTTTGCATATTGGGCATGCTTTGACTATTGCAATCCAAGATTCATTGGTGAGATGGAATCGAATGAAGGGTAAAACTGTATTATTTATTCCTGGATTCGACCACGCTGGTATTTCCACCCAGTCTGTAGTAGAAAAGATGCTTTGGAAGAACAAGAAGCTGACTCGACATGACCTTGGCCGTGAAGAGTTTACAAAGCTTGTTTGGGAATGGAAGGAAGATTACCACGAGCGTATCAGAAAGCAATGTGAGCGATTAGGTGCTTCATATGATTGGAAACATGAGGCATTCACTTTGGATGAAGTTCGATCCAAGGCCGTGAATGAGGCATTTGTGAGATTGTTTGATGATGGCACTATTTACAGATCATCAAGGTTGGTTAACTGGTGTGTTGCTCTTAATACTACTTTGTCTAACTTGGAAGTTGATAATAAGGAAATTCCAGGAAGAACTCTTATATCCGTTCCTGGATACACTGATAAAGTTGAATTTGGTGTAATCACTTCGTTTGCTTATCCTATTGAAGGATCTGATGAAAAGATTATTGTTGCAACTACTCGTCCAGAGACCTTGTTTGGTGATACGGCCATTGCAGTTCATCCGGATGATCCTCGTTACAAGCATCTCCATGGTAAGTACGCTATTCACCCATTCAGAAACAATGATAGAATTCCTATCATTACTGATGATATTGCGGTTGATATGGAGTTTGGAACAGGTGCTGTCAAGATCACCCCTGCTCATGACCAAAACGATTATGAAACCGGTAAGCGACATAATTTGGTGTTTTTGAACATTATTAATGATGATGGTACGTTGAACGAAAATGCTGGAAAGGAATATGAGGGAATGAAACGATTTGATGCTAGAAAGAAGGTCATTGAAGACTTGAAGGAGAAGGGGCTTTATATTGGCCAAGAAGATAATGCTATGACCATCCCACTTTGCTCCAAATCTGGCGATGTGATTGAACCTATTCTTAAACCTCAATGGTGGGTATCTCTTAAGGAGTCTGCTGGTTTGGCTATTGATGCTGTTAAGGATGGAAGAATCACCATTACTCCCAAGACCTCCGAATCCGATTTCTTTAATTGGTTGAATAACATCCAGGATTGGTGTATTTCTCGTCAATTATGGTGGGGTCACCGATGCCCTGTTTACTTTGTTAATATTGAAGGAGAATCTGAGGCCGAAAGCGAACGTAAGAGTGATAGTAATTATTGGGTTGCCGGTAGAGACCTTGCTGAAGCTGAAGAAAAGGCCAAGGCAAAGTTCCCTAATGCTAAGTATACTCTTGAGCAAGATGAAGATGTGCTCGATACTTGGTTTTCTTCTGGATTATGGCCCTTCTCTACCTTGGGATGGCCCGAGAAGACCACTGACTTTTCAAAGTTTTATCCACAGTCTTTGCTTGAAACTGGTTGGGATATTTTGTTTTTCTGGGTTGCTAGAATGATAATGCTGGGACTTAAGTTGACTGGAGAAGTTCCATTTACAGAGGTGTTCTGCCATTCTCTTGTTAGAGACGCACAGGGTAGAAAGATGTCTAAATCCCTTGGTAACGTTGTTGATCCTTTAGATGTCATCAGCGGTATTTCTTTGGAGGATCTTGGTGCTAAGCTGCTGCAAGGTAATCTGGACGCTAAGGAAGTTGAAAAGGCTAGAGCTGGTCAGAAGCTAAGTTTCCCTAATGGATTACCCGAATGTGGTACTGATGCTATGAGATTTGCTCTCTGTGCATATACTACCGGTGGACGTGATATCAATTTGGATATATATCGTGTTGAAGGGTATCGAAAGTTCTGTAACAAGATTTACCAAGCTACTAAGTTTGCTTTGATGAGATTAGGTGATGATTATGTCCCACCAGAGGAACTCACTAATGTTGAATCTAAATCACTTGTAGAGAAATGGATTTTGCATAGATTTAGTGAAGCTGCACGGATTACTAACGAGTGTCTTGAGAAACGTGACTTTTTGGTAGCTACTAACACTATCTACAATTATTGGTTGAATGAGTTATGTGATGTTTATATTGAGAATTCGAAACCTTTGATTCTTGAAGGTACCCCTGAAGAGAGGAAGAGCGCTCAGGATACTTTGTATTACGGATTGGAAGGAGCACTTAAACTTATTCACCCCTTCATGCCTTTTGTTACTGAAGAACTTTGGCAACGATTACCAAGACGTCCTAATGATAAGACTCCTACAATTTCTCTTGCTTCTTATCCTGTTTATGAAAAGAAATACGACAATCCAGAATCAGCAACTTCATATGAACTTATCTTGGACGTTGTTAAGGGTGCTAGGTCTTTGTTGAGTCAGTATAATATCTTGAAGGGTGCCAGTATTATTGTTCAGGCCACTGATTCAAAATCATACAAGACCGTTGATGAACAAAAGACTAGTATTATATCATTGGTGAAGGCTGCTGAAAAGGTAGAACTTTCTGATAAGTCTGAACCACCAGCTGGATCTGTAGTTTCGGTTATTTCGCCAACTGTTTCTGTATACGTTGTTGTACGAGGCCTTGTTGATTTTGATGCTGAAATTTCTAAGAATAAGGAGAAGATTGCTAAAGTAGAGAAATCCAAACAACAATTAGAGAAACTTATTAGTGGCAAGGATTATGAGGCTAAAGTCAGAGACGAGGTAAAGCAACAAAATTTGAAAAGATTGGAAGGGTTCAAAGCTGAGATTTCAGGTTTAGAAGCAGTTGTAGAAACATTTGAAAAGCTGAAGCTTTAAGTATAATAGTTATATAATAATTACATAATAGTTTACTGAATTTAAAAACTTAAATACAATTAGAGAAAGATAAATGCAATTTCATTCCTCTGGGTCTGGCTGTAACCATTGAAAGTCTTTTTTGACCTTATTTTGAATAATAGATGTAAGTTTCTTCGCCACTTTTTCACTTTCTCGTGCACCTTCTTCTAGAATATCAAACAACTGATCTTCAGTAAACTCACCCAAGCTCTCTAATAATATCAATTTATCTGCTTCGGTACCTTCAGATATCCTATACACTATCACATGCGTACTCACAGCTTTAGCTAATTGATCTTCAGTGGGGTGAAATAAATATTTACCATCGGTGGTAACAGCACAACAAACAGCTGCTACAAGACTTTTTATAGGTATAGATGCATCAACTAATGCTAATACTGTTGCATTTACTCCTGCCGTCAATTCCAAAGTTTTATTAATATGAAGATCAGTCTCATTACCAACTTGTAGAACTTGTATGACTATTTGTATCAGCGAGTATGGATATAACCTTCGAAGTATCACCGAGTCCAAAACGCTCAGTATTTTTTGTCCAAATAATGTCTCTCTCATTGCTACCATATTAACTAATTATTCCTTATTGCCATAATATTGGATCATTACTTACTAGTTAGCCCCACTAATGGTCTAAAGACCAGTTCTATTGATGCAGCATCTGGTAAAGCATCTTTGCCACGTACTTCTATGGGACCAGTAGCTGAAGTGAGTACCTGGGTATCTGCCTCACTCCATAAAGCTGACCCATCTACTCGTTTCAGCAGCGTTGTAGCCATTGCACGAGCTCGTTAAAACTTGTAAGTGAAAATTGATGTTGGTGCGGCTGGCACAATAATGTTATAGCAAACCCTCTATAACAGTACGTTATACGCGTGTACGTACATATTCATGCATGCATCGTTAAACGCTTTTAACGGTTAACCGCCAGCCGATATATCACACCGGCCGGTAGCGCTATATATAACACTGCTCGAGATTTCTCACAGCTGCAGCTGCAGTTACAAAATATTTATAGGAGCCGTTACGACAAACAAAAGATATGAGTTGGATATGGGTGATGACCATCTGAATAGTAAGTCTCAAACTACTAGTACAGAGTCAATAATATGTGGAGGAGCTGCGGGCCTATTTTCGCGGTTTGTCATGTCACCGCTTGACGTGCTCAAGATCCGGCTTCAACTACAAACAACGAAGATAACTGGAATAACTAAACGATATAATACCGCTCAAGAAGCTCGAATAGGTACCGTATTGATTTCGACTGTTAGGAATATTTTGAAAAATGAGGGAATAACTGCATTTTGGAAGGGCAATGTTCCAGCTGAGTTTTTGTATGTGTTTTATGGCGCTGCCCAGTTTACTTCTTACAAGGCTACAAACAAGTTTTTCAATACCGAGTTGCGAAATAATAATATTCCCGAATCTGTTGTTGTATTTCTCTCTGGTGCTACTGCTGGTTTGTTTGCTACTAGTATCACTTATCCATTTGATTTGCTACGAACCAGGTTTGCTGCTGACAAGATTCTAGAGCGGAAGGGAAGAGGATTGGCGATGATTGGAGAGTTTACTAGGATTTTACGGCATGAGGGACCAAGGGGATTTTTTGTCGGGTTGACACCTACACTTGCTGGAGTATTACCGTATATGGGCTCATTCTTCCTTGTCTATGAGGGATCAAGAGAAATAATGCGGTCAAATCCTGCTATCTTCGGTAGTGTTTCACCCGAAGCTGTTGGGGGACTAGTTGCCGGTGGAGTTAGTAAGGCGCTCGTATTTCCACTTGATGTTGTACGGAAACGGATTCAGACTGCCTCTGATGAAAGGCTAGTGGGAAGGTCAGGAGCTAGTACTAGGAAGATCCCCAGTTATATGCTTAATATCGTTAGAACTGAAGGTATTTTAGGGCTATATAGAGGGTTCTTAGTATCACTAGCTAAGAGTGGGCCAACAAGTGCAGTTACTATATGGACGTTTGAAAAGGTATTATATTTAATGAGACAGCTTAAAGAAAATGGATACATTAATTATTAACATCATATATATATATATAGATGCATGTGTACAGTATTTATAAGGTCATGCCCTGAATGTACGAGCGGACTTCAGGAGTATTGTCCTCACCAAATAATGAATCATACCGCTCATATTCTAATGGAACATCTGACTTAATCCTTCTACTTTGTTCTGCCTTGAAAAGTGATTCATAGCTATGATCCAAGAAATCTTCCAGGTTGTATGAAGGTTTGGTAAATTGTTGACTATGGATCTTGGCCAAAGTAGCAACATTAGGATGATAATGATTTTGAAGCGTTCGAATTTCCCATAATGATGTTTCCAAAGCACCGGTTTTCAGTGGATCAGTCTCTGTTATATCAAACTTATCTTCAAACTCATCAACTGGGTTATGGATCAGAACCATACAAGATGGATGCCGTTTCAATTGGTTATAAATAAATGGTATAATAGTTATAATAGCCGCTGGAGGAGCAAACAATGCTAGTCTTGCCAATTTTTTAATAAATGACGCAGCAATAATTGCTGGAAGATGGGTAGAGGACAAAAATAAATCCAATAACCGGAAAAACCTTGCTCTATACTTGACATGCATCACACTACTATCTAACAATGTGTAAAGCTTTTCGAAAAAATTCGGGTAGTCCAAATTATGTGACTGCATTAGTCGGAATAACCCGTTAAGCGCTAATAGGGCAACAACACCACCAGAATTATAGCTATCAGTAAGAAAATCCATTAATAACTGAGGGTTAACCATATTAGGTATTATTCGTCTATGTAACCCATTGAGTATATCCTTAAATTGATCCTCAGTTAGATACTTGCTTAGACGAAATAGCGCTAGCCATGCTCGTTGAAAAACTTGCTTATGCCCTGGTAATCGGTTAGGTCGAGGTGGTTTTGAACCTGATGCAATAGTTAAAATGGTTCTTGGACCACTGTAAGGGAACTTGTAAGCAGTCACATCTGATACGTCTTCAGCTTGTGGAAACCTTTTTATAGATAACATTCCTTCAAGAATTATTGAAACCAATCGTTTGATATGCGGTGATTCCTGATAATCCTCTAATATTCTAGGTATCTCACTATAAAACTGGAATAAGAGCTCGAAATTCTCCTGAACAATAGCTAGCAATTCAACCAACTTCCCAGATTCAATAGCACCCTTAATTAGATTAACAAATAAAGCTCTACCTGAATGGTTGTATCCGTCATTCTCAGTACGAAGATACTCAAATTCGGCCTTAAACAGCTTTTCAGAGATTGACCAAGGTACTAACCCACCATTCTTAAGATGTAATACTAAAAGGTCTTTAAATTGTGAATAGTCCTCCAAGTCATCAAGTAGTCCGTGCTTCATCTGCTTCCCAAAATTCTTCAACAGCTCAGCAGCTAATTCATCTGCAAGATCTGAATCAGACCTTATAGCTTTCTTATATTTTACCAACAACGCTGACTCCTTTCTTTGTTTCTTTGACTCCGACAAATCATCACTATGACGTCTCTCCCGCTTCGCCTCACCCTGCTTTTCTCTAGCTCGTTTCATATTCTAGTTATAATTATGGAGTTTCTCCTATTATAGTGTAGCTCGAATCCGAATATTTACTCTGGCACCGGGTACCCAAAAAAAATCTTATAATTATAACGGCGCCGATCATCGCAGTGCTGCCACAATATACGCGTACGTACGTACGTACGGGTGCTCATTATAAATCGTGGCCTAACTTCCGGGTAACGAAATGCTAATTTTCGATCTTCGCAACAACGATTTCTATTGGAGGACTCTGGATTTTTTTTAAAAGGTTTTGAAGTGCCTAATCTGATTTCAGCCTATTATATTTGAACAACAGCATATTATAACAATGAGCGGCCGACTAGTAGCCCGAACATTACGACGTAAGTTGACAAGCATGATTGTTTGAAGAATGGGCAACTAATTGATTGATTAGCAGTGGGCGTTTTTAGACCAGCTGTCTCGCGACCTTGCGTGGGAGTTCTTCCGTAAGTTTAGAAGAATAACAAGAAACGATGAAGGAAATCACAATTTACTAATTGTATAGTTACTTTAGAACCTATGCTACTCAGCCCGACCCTAAGGCTAAGGCAAGCTCAGTTCTTGACGCTCTCCCAGGAAATACTCCTTTGACCAAGACTGGTATTCTCGGAACCGCCGCTGCTGGAGCTACTTATATTATCAGTAACGGATTGTACGTTGTCAACAATGAATCCATTCTTGCTGGACTTTTCCTTACTTTCCTTTACGTCTTTTCGAAGACTGCAGCCCCCGCTTACAAGGAATGGGCCGAGGGACACATCAATACTGTAAAGAATGTTTTGGATGAAGCTAGAAAGTCCCATGTTGTAGCTGTCAAGGACCAAATTGAGACCGTTAACAAGCTCAAGGACGTTTCTTCAGTTACCAAGGATCTTTTTGACGTTTCCAGAGAAACCGTTAAATTGGAAGCAGAAGCCTTTGTTAACAAACAAAAGGTTGACTTGGCCGCTGAAGCAAAGTCAGTTCTTGACTCATGGGTCAGATATGAGAGTCAAGTTCGTCAGAGAGAACAGCAGGAGTTGGCCTCAGCTGTAATCTCAAAGGTTCAATCTGAAATTTCTAACCCTAAGTTCAAGCAGGAAATTCTTCAGCAAGCTGTTGCCGATGTTGAAAAGCTTTTCAAGGCATAAGATTTCTCTAAACTACAAATCATAAATAGACCAAATAAAATCTTTCTATCATTTTAACATTTCTATTTAATGAGTTCTAGGCTCTAAAAGTAGTTTTCCTAATGGGGTGTCATTATGACCTGAGGTCGCCGAAAATACTTCTGTCCCTCTTAAGTAGGTATGACGAACTAACCCCGTCATTTGCTTTTTATCATATGGTGAAACCTTGTTTTTAAAGTATAATTTCTGAGCATCCAACACCCATTGATGGGTAGGGTCAAAGATACAGAAATCTGCGTCTTTACCCTTGGCAATGCTTCCTTTACGATCTTCAAGACCGACTTGTTTAGCAGTCTCCAGGCTTGTCCATTGCGATATATCGCCAATGCTGATAGGCTTAGATGGGTTCTTAGTATTATAATTCTGGACCTCTGTCCATAGAATGACTAAACCTAATCCCACACTGGAAATTCCACCCCAAGCATGAAGAAAATCACCTTTATCCAGCAATTTCAGATGCGGTGTACAAGGAGAGTGATCAGATACCACGGTAGTAATAATACCTTCTTTCAATGCATCCCATATCTTATCTCTATTAGACCTCTCTCGTATTGGAGGACAACATTTGTATAATGTAGCCTTATTGGGTATATCTTCAGCGGCAAATGCAAGATAATGGAAGCAAGTCTCAACAGAGAGTTTAACCCCATCCTCTTTCGCCTTTCTTATTATCGGCACAGCCTGAGCACTAGAAAGATGCACAATGTGTAACTGTAACTCAGGAGCAACTTTAGAGTGCTCAATAATGGTAGTTATGGCATCAATCTCCAACCTATCAGGCCGAGATTTTAGAAACGTCTCATATATCTGATCCTCAGTCGGTTCTTCTTGGGGAGTTGGATTCTCACCATGTTTATCTAATTCTGCATGAAATAGTACCGTAGTTGGTAGCCCCTTCAGCTCATTTAACGCGAGATCAACATGCTCAGGCTCAACCATTGGGAACTCATCTACTCCTGATTCCATGAGAAAACATTTGAATCCCCTCACACCAGCCTTTACCAGCGGGACTAAATCTTGGTGATTTCCCGGAATTATACCACCCCAGAACCCAACATCAACCCATGTTTGACCTTTAGCAGCACTAAGCTTAGCATTGAAGTTTTCAACGGTTGTAGTAGGAGGAATGGCATTTAACGGCATATCAATGACTGTCGTTACACCACCAGCCGCAGCAGCTTTCGTACCGGTTTCAAAACCCTCCCATTCGGTTCTACCGGGCTCATTCAGATGTACATGTGCATCGACCAATCCTGGAAGAATGTATAAATCGCCAAAATCTTTGATACCTTCAGACTCACCCGAGGGTACACTATTATAATCAAGTATATCGACGATTTTCCCGGTGTCCCGAGAGTAAAGGACAGTAGCCGGTACCAGTTCCTTGTCTATAAGAACATTACGAGATTTTATGCCGAATAAGACCATTTTTGCCGTGTTATGTGACCGAAAGCGTTCGAAGGAGCTCAGTTATAAGTAAGGAGCACTTATCGATATCGGATAGGCCTATAGCGCTAATTATAATTATAATTACAGCCTATAACATTCATATTATAATTAGTAGCATATACGCGGTACCTCTCAATTATACCACATTCGGATCCGGATAGCGATAACTTTATCGATACGGTACCTACACCTATCTATTAATATTTTACGTGCGAGAGTGCGCAGATTATTCCGAGCTCGAGCGGTCAAGCTCAAATACCATCGGAAATCGCCGAGATCAAAATATCGCGCCTACCATACAGTACGTGCACTAGCAGCTACAGTAGAATTCGTCGAAGGTAGCGCTAGTGCTTCGAGCTCTATAAACACGAGCACCATGGCCTCACGTGTTTCACCCTAAACGGTATAGAAAGAGTTTCTTCCTTTGGGGTTGCGCTATATATACATTATACTATCCGGAATCAATGGAAATTAAAGGAAATCTCTAACGGGCTCCTATTCGCTTGCTGATTTCCTGCCGGCACTCAAAGGCCTTACACATGATTGGATTTATATTTGGCCTATATCAACCAGTCACGTGATGCAATCACGTGCTCTATGCAATATTACGCATACGTACTGCATGATTAACAGCGATAACAATTAAGCTCTCGGGACAATCCCCCTGATCGTTCACTTCCGAGAATTCCCCAGACCGTTCACTTCAAATTATAAAAACCCCCAGAACTCCCACTTTTTTCTTTCTTCTTTTCCACTTTTACAACGAACAAGAACCGAACAAGAACCAATTAACCACCTCTCTTTGCTAGAATCCTACAATGTTTGTTACTAAAGCTCACTTTGATGCTGAAATGGCATCATTCAGAGCTGCACTTTTGGAAAACACCCCTATGACTGGCGTTTTCCAAGAAACCAAAACTCAACAATTGCAAGCTAAAAACGAATCCTTAAAACAGGAAACCCAAAATAAAGAAGAAACTATTATTGCATTGAAAGCCAAGATTGCTTCACTTGAAAGTGTGGTTTTAGCTTGCAACGAAAAGGAACGGGTCTCAAATGAACGGTTGAATGAATTTGCTATTGTTAAATCTACTTGGGAAGACTCTGTTAAAAACCTTCAACGGGATCTTGATACTGCCATGGCCCAAGGAGCATTGTCAGAGGAGAAGCTACTTGAATCAGAACAAGTGGTAACTGATTTGTGCAATACTCTCGCTGAAAGAGAAAGTGTTAATGATGGTTTGAACTCTCAAGTTGCCAAACTTCAAACCGAAATTTCCCAATTGCGTAATTCTAGTGAAGCACAAGACCTTCGCAAGACTAACGCCAACTTGAATTTACAAATTCATGGCCTTCAAACTGAAATTGGCCAATTGCATACTACAACTGGTGAAGTGCAACGTCTTCGCCGGGACAATGAGCATTTGAACACCAGGGTTACCGAGTTGGAGAACCAGCTTGCAGCCAGACAATTGCATACTACAAATGAAAATAACCAAGCAACAGACGACCAGGTACAGCATCTTCGTCGGGAAAACGCTAAGTTGGCTGATCTAGCACAGCGTCGTACAGCCCAAGTAGAGCACCTACTTCAAGTAACTTCTTCCATGGAGACTGACATTGAGAAATTGGAAAAAGAGCTTACTCAAAAGCATACTATTAGTGAGGCCAACAAGGAATTACACAATACCGTGAACAAGCTTGAAACGGACCTTGCAAACTTGAATACCCGTTACAAACAATTGGAAAGTTCCAACAATGCTTTGACCACTGAACTAAACCAAATAAAAAGTGCCCAAGAAGAGCAAACAGAACCAACACAGTTACAAGAGTTGGTCGAGGAAGTAACAACATTGCGTCAAGAAAATAAGAACTTGAATACTGAAATTAATGTGCTGCGACCACAACTTGACCAATTACAAGACTCAATTCAAGCAGTTGACTTTATTAGTGAGAAGTTTGATGAGCTGGTAGCTGAGCGAGATCAGCTTCTCAACACTGTCAAGAATACTAAAGAACAAGATGACTCAAGAACCGAAATTGAACAACTTCGGAGCAAAGTAGCAATGCTCGAAGATCTCCAAAAAGCTGAGGACGTTCGTCGTGAAGCAATACAAAAGGCAAATGATGAAGAATCTCAACGGATTTTGGAGAGTGTCCGACAGAGTTTAGACGATAGAAGAAAAGCCAATCACAAACTCAGACGGGAGGTGCAAAAACTTCAACGAAAATTGGAACAATATGAAGCAAGAAACGGACCAAGCTCAGCTGAAACAGCTGAAATAGCAGCTAAAAGCGTTGATAATACGCATAATAAGCATAAAAGCAGGGAAGAATTGAAAGCTGAGATTCGACGTCTTCGTTATAAATTGGAATCGCTTGAAAGAGAGCATAGAGATGAAGAAGAGCAACGTGAGAAATTGCACAAGGACGACGAAGAAGAATACGATCAAATTGTACAGGATAGTAGAGCAATTTTATCTTTTGTCCAAGGACAAAATAGGGCTCTGAGAGAGCAATTAGCTAACCTAAAGGGTCAGCTGGGTAAAACAAGATCAAAGGACCTAAAAGAATCTAAGGAACCAGAGGGGTCAGAAATGAGTAGAATTAAAAGCAAGGTAACACTTATAGATGGAGAGACAATACGTATGACTGGAAAGATAAATTTAGGGTAAAGGAGCACTATTGACCCTGAGATCCACACGGACAGGGGTTGAACACTCACAAACAGTGCTTCTTATTAAGGATAAATACAAGTAACAAATATGCGAGGATGCTGCGACCAGTTATTTCTGACAGCATCAAATCTCTCAAACAAAATCCAGGATACTACAACAAAAGCAAAGGTGTAATCACCTTATAGTACAATATCTTGATGGACAAAAACAAGCAAAGCAGATAGTGTTATCACTTTCATGCAAACTCAAATTCGCCAAGGAGAAAAGAAAGAAGGATTCTACAACAAGTGAAGCGTGTAATCAGCTTCCATCATAATCAAATATCTCAGTCTTACAACGCCCATCTTCGTCATTCTTATCAGTTACTCGCTCATCCTCAAGGTCAAAACGAACCAGCATTAATATTCCAATCAAAGGAGGCAAATCCATTTTCAACAGATATAACAGCCCAGCATCCACTTAAGCATTATCCAGCATCAGCATCAACTACATGTGCTTCAAATCAGGCTCAAAAGTAGTCATACCAATCCAGTCCAATAGTTTTTATAAGTTTATTGTTAGAATTATTATTTATTATAAAGTTTTTCCTTTACCTTGTAAACTCGTAGTTTTGCTTTTCATTTGAATTTAAGAAATAAAATAATCTCATAATTGAATAAACGAGTATAGATAGTTTGATTAGTTGATTATAATTGCTAGATGGTCCCAGCTGCTTCTAGATTAAGCCTCGCCTTTACGTCATTTATTAATACGCATTATAATCATCTGTGAGAGAGAGCGACGAGCTCGTTCACCTTCATCTGTGAGCGCTTCATTCTACCACCATTGACTTCTACCTATGTCCTACAACATGCCGCATTCTCCAGGGGATAAGATTTGCTGAAAAAAAGTGCCAGTGATTGCCTCGAGCTTTTAATCATTTTATAATGCTACGAGTACTTTTCTTAAGACAGGGCGCTACTTTATGCGCTCAACAACTCTGGCTACAGATTGTTCCTATTTCAAAGCACAGACCTTTCACTTTCAGTATTTGCGTCACGTTTGATGTGGCTGCTCATCTTTGATTTGTTGTATAAACATGCATTTCATCTTTTGACGCAGAGGGGAATCTTCTACAGTATGCGCTTTTACTTAGGTACTCGTCTTCAACACTATCCCAATACACTTCGTCAGTATTAAGTCTTATTGTCCATCGGAATACTAATCTGAACTATTATTAGAAGCATTTTTTTTGCGAGGCCGTTTTAAATATTAAATAATTTCAAAATAAAAAGATGTAGAGAGAGTATTGAGGATCACGGCTCTCTTAACTCTCCTTTAGACGCCATAAAAAGTTCTAATTAAAACGGGAAGAGAAAAAGTTGTGCGAGCAGCGAGGAATTCGCCCCTTTTAAAGGGTTCTATATTAGTATTATTAATTGTGGGGATGTCCGATCGATCCAGGGGCCCCACATATAATATATTGCATACTCTATAGCTAAAGTTAGACTCGATAAGGAAATTTAAATGCAAACAAATATTTAGTCAAGGGGTTTTCACTGGCTCTACACGCTAGAATTTTAGTTAATTATAGATTGCCACTATAATAAGCATTTTGTGATTTTCTTCTTATTTGATGGCAAGCCAAAGTAAGAGAGACGTCGCTTATATTTTATATAATATCTTGTAATGATTAACTGATATACCTCAAACCAGTGGGATTATATTATAATATATAAAAGCTGCATTAATTTAGCAGCTGTATGGAAACTCTTTTAAAGAATTAGCTGAAAGTAAGAGAGTATAAGGGCTTGTAGTGATCCCAGAAATAACTAGCTTCCGACTTTTAATTTGCAGGACAGCGAGTATCATTTGTACACATTAGCAACACCTAGCTACGAATAGTACACGAATACGAATAAGCAAAACTAGGAAGCCAGATGAATACGGGTAAAGAGACGGCCAATGGATATCCATGGATACCCATATAGATTGACGCATCTATTGTATTAAAGGCTGACAGACGTAGAGATGATACCGAGAACAAAATTTAGTAGGTATATGCACTTGTACGCTTTATTTGTACTATTTGACCTCTGATTACAAGCTCAAACCTTGGCTCTTGAGGTCTTCGCTTCTGCTCTTACCCTTTTTGTCAAAGAAAGGTCGTTCACCAATTCCCACGACTCTAACTCCAGTTCTGACTAGGCTTTTATCATTGAGGAACCTGATATCTTTAGTACCATTATGGAACACTGATCTATTGTCCCAGATGGCGACGTCGTTCTTATTCCAACTAAATCTTACTCGATACTCATGATGGTTTAGAATAATTCCACGAAGTAATGATTTGATAGCTTCGCTCTCCTCGAAAGTTACACCTTCAATATTAGTGACATGTTCACCAGCTCCAAAGACAGAATTCCATCCTGACACGGGGTTAGTTCGAATTACTGGGTGAATGGCTTCTAGGTCACTCCCTATGTTTTCAGGACTACCTCGTGGTCCAGTATGTAGTTCGTAATCGTTGATCTCTGCTGTTCGGGTAAAACCCTCATGAGCAAACCGTGCTGAAAGCTTTGAAAGGTGTTCTTTAAACGTGTCAGAGAGATGATCATAAACTGCATAGCCACTTGACCAAACAGTGTCACCACCAGTCTCCGGAGTTTCAACAATTTTTAGGATGGCATAGTCTGATGGCACGGGCTCAAAAGTAATATCACTATGCCATCCATAGGAATGATCTGGAATACGATTAGCGCCGAAATTGGGTTGTTTTCTTCCAGAATATAACTGAGCAGCAATAAGTGTTATCTCAGGGTCAACTTTACCGTTCTTGTCCAGAATACCACCAGAATTAGTGTTAGGATGAATATGTAAGCCGGAAGACTCTGGTTTACCAGTCACTCTCCCGAGAAGATCACCCAATTTCTTTTGGGACTCTTGATCGAGATCATCTTGATCCCTGAAAAAGACAACTCCCCGTCTGGAAATTGTAATAGCCAAATCTCTCAATAGTTCTTCGTCTTTAAGAATATCAACAAGCCTAGCGTCAGGGTATTCGCGACCAATAATTGGGGTCGAATCCTTAAACTTGTACCTGGCGTCCAGCTTCCCAGACGGCTTCAAGCCACCATTGAAGTCAGGAAGTTTGCCTGGGCCGTCATGCTTATCGGCATAAGGGGACGAACCTTTATATTTTGTCAAGTGGAGAGTGGACAATTGCTCCTTTTGAGGTACGTAGGCCACATTGTAGCCGGCACTTGTCTCAGTAACAGTAGCAGTCATTATGAATATCCTATGTCAATGGAGATTGGTGTAACAACAACAACAATATTAATAATAATAATGAAGAAGAAGAAGGTGATTTATCAAAAACACCAACTGGCCACATTTATGCGAAGAGAAACGAGCATTTATATATTATCCAAGGCGACCACATGGTGTACAACGTAGCAAGTAGCACGCCATCAGCTAAGATAAGCCAGAAAATTGTCTCTAAAGATCAGCACTATCGATATGCATCGCCTGCTATCCATTGCAATATATACTGGTCTCATCCCCCGCCATCGATAAGGATAAGGATCTCATATCCATGCTATCAAGCCAGGCCCGAGAGCTTGAAATTAAATTCTTTGGACGTTAACGTTCTGTCACAAGCTCTTCGCCATAGAAGAAGAATAGCCAACTGCATTCACCATAATTATAAGATATATGGGAACGCGAATAAATATTAGGCTTGTGAGATTATAACCTGGAGCGAACTCCCGAAACCTGCGGATATCGGCCCCTCAAACAGTTACGATTATACGCATACCGCATACCCCTGGAGCGATATCCGACAATACCACCGTTAATGTTCCCGAATGAGCACCCAAACCTCAGATACACAGATAATGGCCGAAGAGACTTATAATTTATTTCATTTAAATCATGATCATTGCTCCAATTTGCTCGAGCCTCGAGGTCGCGGTCGATTTGATATGCTAGCTATCTTTACATTTCTTCAATGCATGGACCAAATACCTAAGGATAAGTAAAACAGCATTAATAGTAATAGTAGTTAATCCACAAGAGCAGTACAATGGCACCTAACTTTTAAAAGACAAAGGTTCAAGGGCAGCTATCAGGCAGAACCTATTACAATTGCAAGTAAATTTAAAAGCTATTTACTTCTGTCCCGGTCACGTGCGCAGTCTACTGTGCTGCAACTATTGGTCATAAGCACAAATTTTAATGGGTAAGATTAATCATGTACCAGCCCCGCTAATCTCAGTTAGAACTGTGAGTTTCAACGTGACCGGTCGCACGTTACTGGATCAATATTGTAGACGATCCAAGTTGAGAGTACTAGAGTACTCAGAATTGTAGGCCCCTGCCGGCAAGCATATCGTGGCCGGTGCTAGCATCTGTGGTCGGTGCAGCCAGCGCCCATAGAATCGATCCGATCCGATCGATATCCTAAAAGATCGATATCGATACCAGATCTAGATGATATCCGATATTCAAGGCTTTTCAAATTGGAGTTCGATTTTGATTCTTTACAAACTTAAACACTAATAGCTTTTTCTGAACCTGCTTCATCCGTCGTCCCCTGTTACCAGGAGTCTTCCTTTGTTTTCTGATTTCGAGAGGAAGGAGCACAACGCTTGTAACCGGTAGCAGCCAATTACTTGTAAGTGGTCTGACAAGGGCAATTCCTGCTATTCCGCGGATATCATGCCTGCCGATAGGGCAACTTGTATTATGCTTTGATTTGAATACCGCCCAATTAGCTTGATGATACTAACAGAAAACAGGTAAATTACGTCAGAAGAGCTGTCAAGGCATTTTGATATTAATATATTCGCATTGCCAAACTCATATAAGGCCAATTTTTAGTATTACACCGGCAAAAGATGCCAAAGCCAGAACAGGAGCCTGTCCAGAAATCAATTCGCTCGAGTGGATTGAATCCACTAACTACTGAGAATGTTTTTTTATTTGTTCCAAATTTAATTGGATATGTTCGCGTTGCGCTCGCCTTGATCAGTTTTTATTATATGAAGGTGCACCCAAAGCTAAGTACCGGCTTGTATGGATTATCTTGTATTCTTGATGCACTAGATGGTTATGCAGCTAGACGACTGAACCAGGGTACATCTTTTGGTGCCATTCTTGATATGGTCACGGATAGATGTACAACAAGCTCTTTGATATGTTATTTATGCGTTTCTTATCCCAATTATGCATTATTTTTCCAGTTACTGGTTAGCTTAGATTTGGCGTCTCACTATATGCACATGTATGCTACACTTACTAGTGGTTCAAAGTCCCACAAGAGTGTCGGAGAGAAATCATGGGTTCTTAAACAATACTACACAAACAGAAATGTTCTGTTCATTTTCTGCGCTCTTAATGAACTGTTTTTCGTTGGTCTCTATTTGGCAAGCTTTACATCGACTCCCTGGATAGTTCTGGGACCTGTTCAGCTGAACTTCGGCCAGATTGTCGCTATTCTAACTGCTCCCGTGTGGTTTGGGAAACAGATCATTAATTTCATTCAAATGTATCGAGCAGCATTGACATTAGCCGCATCTGATGTTGCCGCTCGCAGCAAAAGAACCGAATAGAAGCCCTTCGTAATACTCTTAACTGACCCCCTAGGTATTACATGTAATATGCAATAGTAAATATATATATACAATAGGATCAGAAGCGAACGGAACTTTGATATACCGTTGTTTATACGGGGCAACCAGAAGATGGGGTTTCATAAGCTGACTTCTGACCCTACCTTAACAACGGAGCAATAATCCACTGGAAATAAAATATAAAACAAAAGTTAACAATTGAACTACATATACTAATATCTAAAAGCTTCCAGGTTTCATTGCTTTTCACATATAAAAAACAATGGAATCAGAACGTACTCCGGTGTTCAATTAAGTAACAAGGTAAAATGCGCTGAACACTATCCTCAAGTGCCTCCCAGCTCGGTCAAAAGCATTCCAAGGCCAAACAACCCCAGGGGAGTGAATTATAGAATATCACGCAGAGCTTTCATCATATACGTATAAAACGTGGAAGGATGAAAGAGAAAAAAAAACTTTTGCAAACCTGCGATTTGTGATGGGTTTTATAGTTCATCGGCGACCAGAGGCCAGTCGTAGTGGTTGTACTGTGGTACGTACACTATCGATATGCATGCATGCATGCGTACGAAAAATATATTTCATCTACCTATTTTGCATGCAATTTTGTATTAACGGTTAAGCCTAACCTGAACAATATTTTTTCTTGAAAGAAAATGTCTTTAAAGGCTATTCTTTCAAGCCTAACCTCGACGAAGGAAGAGTTGTTTCAAAAAGGCCCTGTTGAATGCTTGCAAATCCTTGAAGACTCGCCCTTTTTACTGGCCTCAGCTACTGATGATGATCTACATAGAATCAGACTAAAGACTTCGAATTTACTCAAGTCCAAAACACCGTTTGAACGATGGTTAGGCGCAAAAATAGTATTACTTACCGTACTGAACAACCAGGATGCATTACAAAAAGACGGCGCAATATGGACGGGCATACTAATAAACATTATCAAAATGCCCAGTGGACATTGTGTGGTGAACAAAGCCTGTATAGAGGCATTGGCAGCGATATTCTGTGGAACTGCTGGAAGCTCGAGTCTGACAAGAGAAATTACATCCAAAACATTGCCTGTTTATTTTAAACATACTCATGAACTTGCATCTGAAGATCGTGAGTTATGGCCAGTGGTCTTAAAAGCTGATACAGCGATTGTTAGAACACATCCTACTGCTTCTAGGCCTCATGTCCAACGGATATATGAATTGATCAAACAGGTGATATTACAATCAATGTCGCCAATTCCACTAGATACAGCTACTGATGATCTTTTGGATATTTGTTGCAGAGCATATGTCAGCCTACACTTTACAGCTGCTAAGGGTTCAGAGGCTGTTGAGTGGAGGTCGGCCATTTCTGGAGTGATCGAGGAAATCCATCTGGTATTAGTACGAATCACTAGCCCGCTCTCACTAGATGAAAATAAAAACTTTGAAACATTGAAGGGTCTACCACATTTCCGAACAGAGGAAGAAGAAAATATGGATTTATCCGCTCTGCATTATATACCAAAACTGAAAGTCTTATTCCGTCTATTGCAAAACTTCCTGAAAACAGGTACAAAGTTCGATATTAAGTTCCCCTTTGGCGCTTTCCAAGAATTACTTGACAGAATCTATTCTATCTCAAAGCATACAATTTTTACAGAGGGGACAACAAAACTTTCGAACCAAATAAAGCAAGCCCTATTACTAACACTAGACCGAATCCATATTGAAGCAACTCACATTCACATCGTTGCTCTATCCATATTCAAGACTGCATATTTCCGGTATTTCAGAGGAATAATATTTCATGCGTCCAATTTAATTGACACAAAAAGTCCCGAATTACAAAACAGTCTTCTTGTTCTTGTTTCAAAAGTTTTAAAATATATTGGGATTTCCACAAATGAGCTTACCAATGATCTTAATAGAATAATATCATATGCTCTCGACAATGAAAGAAGCATTGAAAATAAGAAAGTTCTAGAGGAAGTCCTGATTCAAGTAATCAAAACCGTACCAGATTTGGCACTACCCATTCGCAACAGGATTGATCAATACCTTATTCTGAATAAATTTCAAAAAGGATTAGCCGTCTCTGCATGCTCACCTGGAATGTCATTGTACAGCATTGCTCCAATTGCATCCCAGCTAGTGCCAAAATCGATGGACATTGATCTACTCATACACCCTAGATTTCCTCCCCTACCAAAACATGTGGATTTGAAATATGCATCGTCGGATTTTTATTCCAGCCACATGAATGTAAATAGTTCACCTGAGGAGCATGCAGAGCATGCGGAGCATGAGACCGAGTATGAAAATATAGAAAACAACCAGGAGGACGAGGCTGTACAAGATGATAACCCTTCCGAGGAAGCAGTTCACAGGGTAGTAATTGAAAAAAGCCTGGTATCATCTACAGTATCAGACACTCCGGAGGTGGTGAATACTATGGATAAGGATATCGTACTTGATTTTCACCCGAAGGAAACCACAAATCAGGCAAGTGAGAATGATGACGACAGTGACGATGAAATGGTAATCCCCATAGATGGAATTAGTGATAGTGAGAATGAGGATTAATCTGAATCATATCCTTGTAAATAACTTAATGCTGTATCTCTATGTATTGTATTTTCTTCTCTTTCCTCATCCTCATCCTCGTCCTCTTCGACTTCCTTGCCTTCGTCTAAAGAACGCGGCATATACGATCCATTTCGCTGATACTCCTCTTCTTCTGACGCAAGCTCTTCATCAGAGATGTCATTGGGCAGATCAGGCACTAGAACTGGCTGCCTAACTTCAACTTGCTGAGGGACCTTTTTCCGTTGACGAATAGCAGTGGGTACTAACGCAGTTGCTTCTTTCCCAAAGTCCCTTATAGCAGGTGCAGATTCATATGTAGTTTTAGCTTCAACAATTCCTTCAGAGTTCTTTGTCCATCTAGTAGGGAATGGCTCACTGGGAAGCGGAATCTCTTTTACCGAATCCGAGGTGATATACCCGTCATCTTCATCATTGACACTACTACGGTCAACATACGGTAGCCCTGGCAAAGGGTTACCTTCAGGATTCAATACAGGATCCCAGAAGATGGATTTCTTACCTGGAACATTTGGATCATCATACCGTGACCTTTTGTTATTACCCTTCTTACTAAACGATTCTAATTTCCTTTTCAGCGTTTCTGTGCTTTCATTGCTATTTCCATATTTTTCCTTTGCCTTTATAATATCTCCTAATAGCGATTTTAATTCATTTAGTTTTTTGGTCTGAGTTGAGTCGAGATTGGGCTCTTGCGCTTGTAGCTCGTTGATCTGTCTTTGAATATTAAATGGATTCCATGTACTCAATTTTCGTAATCTCTGCTCTTGCTTTTCGGCTTTGGCTTTTTTTATCTGTGCATTTTTTTCCTTCCTTCTTTCTACTTCTGTTGGCGCCAAAGTTTTCATTGTAATTTATAACCACGAGCCCAAAATGTAACCCAACGCTGGTGTAAATATATAACAAATATTTGTCTTATCGTAGCATATAGACAATTAATTGCAATATTTAGATCGGCTTTGCAATATTGATACATAGATCTATAGATGTATGTGGACGTCCAAACCATCAATTCGAAGTGCCACCTAATGATCATATGAGCGACCAAAAACCAGACTTATCAGCAGTTCCTATAACTGCTCTGGAATCACTACGGCTTCGTCTGTCACAAGTAAGAACTTTGCGTACTTCTTAGTGCGTGACAAGTACTAATATAATTTTAGGTTACACATGCATTAACGGCGTTACATGCCCAAGTAGCCCAGCCCAAGCTACCTTCATGGATATCGCTTCATGACCAGCTTTTAGTTGTTGAAACCCAGATAGCATCATTAGCCGAGACCATGGCGACATTCTCTGATGTTATTCAGCGGACGGTATCTTACCCGATACCCAGTTTTCCTGTTTTAGCAGAGGCTGGACTGCTAACTACGTTACTTCGCAAGAAAAACTCACCAGAAGTTCAGGAATGGATAGAAGATGGTAAGAATACTGGTAAGGATATCAAAATAGGACTATATGACCAATTCACTCTATGGGCAAAGGAATGGGCTGAGGAGGCTAAAGATAACCATGAATGGACGGGAATTTCTACAAGAAAGCAAATAGAGAATAAAGAGGAACCACCTAAAACTGGAGAACCAGAGTTAAAGGATCCCGGATGGACTCTTGATGAGTTAGTGACATACATGTCAAGAGGGGAAATACCTGAACGATATACTTAAGATTCTATAATAAATAATACTAATGCTAATATAATTATATTTTTCGACGGCTTTGTACTTTTTTATAGTACAAACCCCTACCGGAACGCTTTTCCTTTTGAATCTCTCCATACCGTTTCTTGAAATATGATCTGGCATTGGAATCTGCAAGAATCTCATCAGCAATAGTCTGTTTCCTTTCCTTTCTAGACATTCTTGCTGAATAATATTCAGTATTACCTTCAATGACAGTACCCATTTGGAAAAACTTTGGTGTACCAAGCTTCTCCTTTTTGTAGTGACGTTTAGGGTCAAGAACTGACCGTAATGATAATAATTGTAAGTCTCGTTTTACTTCTGGAGTAAGCTCAGGTTTTGACATATTAAACCATTTTTCACCTGCAGTTGATTCCCGCTTCTCTTTGAGTTCTTTAGCAATTTTTATTGGATCCTCTATCTTTCTAAACTTATGTGATGCATCCGCAAGGTATTTTTCTTTACTTGCTAGTTGCACATTGGGAGTATCTGAAGTTACAAGAGGAGGAGGGTTCAAGGTACTGTTCAGTTTAGGCACTTTTTCCCATGATTCTTTTATAGCTTCCAGTGAATCAGCCTCCTCAAGGTCGATTTTCTGTTTCTTCAAGTTCTCCCTTGCCTTGTTCAACAGCAGGTCCAACTCCTCATCGTTAAACTCACTCATGCTATGTGGATAGTTTTCAAGTTCAGTGGTAACTCTTTTAATTTATGTTCCAGTTTTTTTTTTTTTTTTTTTTTTCATATGGCCATGCATGGTTAACGTTATAATTAAAGCGATCGATCGACATCTGATCGCGCTCCAAAACCATAAACGTACACTCGAATTCGAATGATATCGAAATCAGCAGACCTATCTCAACGGGTACGTACCCCGGGCCCATATATTGCGCATGCATGTCTAATCGTCTGACTCTTCGAATTCTATAAGCACCAGGACTTACAGACTCCAACAAGAGAGCATAAAATACCATGTCCAAGAAGGAAGAGGCAATTTATTGTAAGAACTAACGAGAGCCGACCCACTTTAGTATGGTCTAATAAAAATTTTAGTTGCTCTTGATACCGAGCAATATGAGCTTTCACAGCTAGATGAAAAGGACCTTGAACCTAACCCAACTGAACAATTCCATAAGTGGTTTGAAGATGCACGGAAGGCCGGCATTAAAGTGCCCGAGGCATTGACCTTGTCAACAGCGGAATTACCCTCGGGAAGAGTGTCATCCCGTGTTGTCCTCATGAAGGAACTGGATAAAGATGGCAGCCTTGTTATATACTCGAACTGGAAGACCAGTCGAAAGGCAAAGGACTTTGAAACCAATAAATATGTCGCTGTCAACTTTTTCTGGAAGGAATTGGAGAGACAGGTTAGGGTTGAAGGCGTTGCTTCAAGAATTTCCCAAGAAGAAGCCCAGATCTATTTTGACACAAGACCAAGAGGATCAAGACTTGGTGCTTGGGCATCCGCCCAAAGTACCGAGATCTCAGGCCAAGAAGAATTGGACGAGAAGCTGAAAGAACAAGAAAAACGATTCGAAGGTGTTGAAAAGATCCCTTGCCCTGATTACTGGGGAGGCATCAGAATAAAACCCTTGGAATGGGAGTATTTCCAGGGCAGGAAAAGCCGTCTTCATGATAGGTTTGTCTATACTCGATCTGAAGACGATGAAGATAAATGGAAAATTAAGAGGATATCTCCTTGAGACCCTGTATAACCCTGTTATAATGATATTTAAATGCAATATCCTGTTCATTGTTAAGTTTTTCATCGAATGATATTAACCGAGTTTGAATGGCTTTAATTTTTGCTCCAGTAAATGGACTACTTGAATTAGAAGAGCCAAGCATGCCAATAACCAAATATTGTAAACATTTACAGTAGAAATCAGTCTCTGGTTCGTTTTCCATCTTATGATAAAATTCATTAATATTTTGGTGATAATTGGTTGATATAGTTTCTTTAATTTCGTCAGATTCACATAAGTTTAGGAGAAGCGCCCAAGACAAAAGCCTGATATTAGGATTTACTAGGTCACCTTCCAGCAGATGGCGGCATAATTTCAGTACCAGCCCTGTTGCATGTATTCGTTTAAAGATTGTCTTGACTTGATGGCTCGTTACTAGAACCAATATCTTCAGATGGCCTAATGTCGTGGATGTTTGCTCATGTAATGAATTGAGTAACTCTTCCGAAACCATGCCTACAATCGAACCTGCGTATCCGGTATTAAGATCAGTCTCAGATATATCCCCGTCCATAATGGCCTCTAATGCTGGCATGATAACATACCATCGTGACTGACCTCTCCGAAATTTGTCTTCATGCATTATATCGTGGCAGAGAGCCCATATAGCTTTGGAGCTCCTTAATCTATCTGATAATACAAACGATGAACCAAGGCGGATGTGTATAGTTGATATAAGTTCCAATCCAATGATAGAACATGACACCTCGGGATAATGCTCGCTGTATGACTCAATGAGTTCATTAATTTTATGCTGAAACTGAGAAAAGATATCCCCAGAGAGCCCCTTAATATTGACTTGATCTTCCAATAATGCAATGATAAGTTCCGCAATTTGCTCAATGTATGTACTCAGAGTACTCGCTGATACCTCAATTACTCTGCAAATAATAATTCCATAGATGAATTTGCAAAGAGTATCCGAAAGATTATCAAAAAGAGAAAATAAAAAAGAATCAAGGTAATCTGTTGCAACAAACATTTTTATAGATCTATCATCATTTAATAGCCCTAAAAGTTTCAACAGAAAAGCTTGACGAGCACATATATTTCTGAGGGGTCGGAATATCTCCTTCAGAGTATTGAGAAACCTGTAATTATTACCAGTTTGTTTCAACTCGTCAAGCGATTTTATATCTGATTTTTCGCCATATGGTTCTACCACTTCACCTTCATCAAGTTCAATCCCTATAATCCTATTACTATCGTCTTGTCTGGAATACACTTTTTTTTGAAGAATCTTTTCTCGTAGTAAGAATGAATTTCGGTTTTGACTTAAACGCCCAGATTTCGCCCGCGAAAATAAATACTCGGAGTAGACCGATTTCAAAAATTGTAGTCTAATAGCTGCTATTGAAGTCTTTCCATTGCCAATTTGTACCTTAGTCCTTGACCAGCATTGTTGCTCTTCGTAGGATAGTGGTATGTCAACAAGCTTGATTTCAGCAGGCGTATCAGGATGCTTGTTTTTGAATGCAAGATCTTTTGGCTCCAGCTCAGGTAATAAATTTGACAACGCAACCTCATCTAGCTTTACTTCAGTATCATGATTATCAGTTAGTTGTGTACCTTCCTCTAATGTGTCCACGGTCTTTACAAGCGAGTATCTTTTTCTTTTGCCATAAAGAGCATTGCTGTTTCGTTTCCTTACGCGGTTCATCATATACTACCATGACCCACGCCTAACTCTTAGGAAAAATTAGGCTGAAACAGATTACTTGTATAGCAAGAGTGCCGTTTGTAAGACGAAACACACTTGATAAAATGGTAGTGAATAACGGAAGAAGAGCGCGCTACGAATTAGATCGATCGAAGGGCTCGCGCGCGTAGATATCAGGTATAACGCGTCAGGACCGAAGTATATATTGATAAGATTTGTTGGTACTACTGGCTAGGAGATCTAGATACCAAAATAAGTCTAAAGTATAAGTCTCAGTAGCGTACTATAGAGAATAAAAAGGAGAAGGACTTCAGCTATGTTTGTTCTCTAGTGGAATTTGGTGATTACATCGAAATCTAGTCGAAGAACAACGCATTGACCTATTAAGTTACCATTTTTGGGAAGCTTATTGTCGATCTGGTAGATCAGGGGGTTAAGTCTATTTCTTAATTTAGTCTAATTTATATTTTTACCCTTGAATGATCTAACATATGCCATTAGTTCTCTTAACTTGATCTGAGCTTCAAACTGCTCAGAAACGATTTTGGCACGTTCCAGAATTTTTGACGGTATTCCAGCTAATCTCGCAACATTAAGACCATACGACCTGTAAGCCACACCAGGTTTTAATGAATACAAAAATGTTATTTCCGAACTACCATCTTGTTCGTTTTTACTTTCTAGAAATCCCATATGAAAGTTCTTAGCTTGCTTCGGGTGATCATCAGCTACTGTCGCCAATGATCCATAATGCGTAATAAATAATAGTAAAGGCTTGATATCGGTAATGAAATATGTCAATACAGCATGTGCAATTGCTACACCATCCATGGTACCTGTACCTCTTCCTATCTCATCAAGAATAATCAGAGAATTCTCTGTAGCTGATGCCATAATATCACTGCACTCTTTTAGTTCTACCATGAACGTGGACTCACCAGCAAGCATATTATCGTATGCGCCCATTCTAGTATGTATTGAGTCCAAGAGACCTAAGGTTGCCCTTTCTGCAGGTACGTAGGATCCCACTTGAGCCATAATACATATTAAGGCAACTTGTTTCACATAGGAGGATTTACCACCCATGTTAGGCCCAGTAATAACCATGGTACTAGGATCATTGGGACCAAGTTTGACATCATTTGCAATGAAATTTGAGTTCTGTAGCATTACTTCGACAACTGGATGCCTTCCCTTGTCAACATCTACACAGCGGTAGTCCACAAAATCTGGACGAACATATCCGGGTGTACATGCAAGAGCCGCAAGTGATTTAAGACTATCAAATTCGGCCAGGGATATCACAACCTTCCGGTATTCCTCATAATGACCATTAATTTCAGCCATGAAATTCTTATAAGCTTTGTCACAGTATAGAACTAACCTTTCTTTGTGGTACTTGAGGTCTTTTAAAATTGTTAGAACTTGAGGGGATCTAAAACGTGCAACCGTTTTAGTACCACCATATTTTATCCAATCCTGTGGAACTTTTTTGACGTCAGCTAAGCGTACCTCTATTAAATGAGTCTCACTATTAATGGAAACATATTTCAAAAAGCTTATTCCTATTTCCTTTTTGGTATCTGTTAAATAATTGCTCAACTTGTTTTCAATTTCAGCTATTAGCATTTTCTCATCCATGATTTGTTGGATATCCTCTTCACCACCATCTTCAATTTCTGCTTCGACAAAGAAGAGTTCTTTGTCGTCTCTCCATGCCGCTTCTTTATTAATTCTTGCCAAAAACTTTGAAGTAGATTCTTTACATGTCGGCAGAATCTCAAATATTCGGGAGAGAAGCTCTGCCTTAAATGGTATACTACCAACGCCCTCAGCGAGTTTAGATATCTCGTTTAATGAATAAAGAATATTGTACAATTGCTTTCTTGTACATCTTTGGTAATGAATATGAGCCAATCCCTTTTCCAAGTCAGGTGTATTACTCATAAGCTTAACCATTTTTTCAATGAAGGGAGTATATGCAGAAGCAAGCTCGGATACCGCTGATATTCGTGCTTCTACATCTTTTCTATTAATTAAAGGACGCCGGACCCATTTCCTCAAAAGCCTTTGCCCGAATGCTGTTTGGGTTTGGTCCAAAACCCAAAAGAGACTACCGGTTGTTTTATAATCCGACCCGTTTTCGAAAATTTCTAAACTCCGCAACGAAGTAGCACTTAGAGTCATATGATTGGAAGATCTAAAATATTTAAACGAAGTTGCAAGTTCAAAGACCCCTTCTAAATGAAACTCTTTTAAATATTGATAAAGCGTCACCATGCATGCTCGGATTTCAGGACTGGTACTCATAAGTGATCCGTATAAAGAGTGCTCCTTAGAAGCTGATACAGAAGAATAGTACTCCTCAATAGTACTTATACAAGAGTTATCATTCTCCCTTGGCTGCTCCTCAACTCGGACATCTCGACGTAAGGCCAGATCAGTAACCATTTTCCTGATAGCGGGAGCTATTTCTCCTACCAAAAGAAATTCTACCGGACTAATATGAGATAACCGTGTCTCAAATTCATTGAGAAGATGCGTGTCGCCAAAAAAGTCAGCTATAATATCCCCCGTCGACACTTGCACAGCCATTAGACCAATTTCAAATTTATGATCCGAGGACTTCTCGGACTGACAAACTGCTACTATATGACCCTCAAATTCTGATTTATTATTACTAGCGCCGACTTGAAAATCATCTAAAAATGTGCCCTTTGTATGAAGCTCAGTTAATTCTCTAACAAAAGGCCCGCTTTTGTTATTACCCGCAGCTTTCATGGCAGCAGTTTCCACTTGTCTGACCACCCCTACTTTAAACCCGTTATTAATCATTCGTTTCACATAGCTGTTAATAAGATGTACAGGGAAGGAACAACTTGCATATGAATCATATAACTTGTCTTCAGGATTACTACCATCAACACTCATTTTGCCCTTCTTACGCAGTCCCCACCCCATCGCCTTGCTGACGTTTTTAGCATCTTCACCATAAGCAACAAATCTGTATCCTACTTCAATAAATAGCAGTGTGTCCATATTTTGCCTCTTCAAGTCGACATATTGCTGTTCCATACCTTTGAGCTTTTTAGGTTTGGAAAGCTCGCCGTTCTTAGTCATTCGTTGACTCAGTGGCGGTATGGTGCCATTACCTTCTTCTCCTTCTTCGTCGTTATCATCATCCGCTTTTCCTCTTCTCCAATCTTTTATCTCGTCAACGCTTCCCGGTTTGGCAAATTTCTGCAAAAACGTGACGTGCTTCGATGATGAGCTTTGCGGACTTATTAATTCATGGCTATTGGAATTTTCCTGGAAAGCAAATTTTGAATGCCTTTCCAGATTTGAAACTTTCCTCTGCTTTGCAGGTGGTTCTGATGGACTACTCGAGTCCTCTACATGCGGTTTTCTAGTCGGTGTCTTGATTTGAAAAAAAGATGTCAGCGAAGACTGCTGTGATGGCTGTGAGCTTTTATTCATAGCACCGTACCCATAGATATCAATATATAGCTCCACTTAGTATACCAGATGTACAGTCTAAATAAAAAAAACTTGTAGACCTGGATTAACTTCGAATTCGAATTCTGAATAGTTTCAACCCTACTGCAGTCCAGATATAAGCTTATAAGCCCGTCTACATAAATTAACGTATACGTACGTACGCGTTATACGTTAACGCGTTCAATTGCAATACTACTAATCTCGATCATATTGTATTAACGCGCTTATATAACGCTCGCGAGCTCGAGCTCGAGTACTCTATGAAGTGAGTTGAGCTACGTATACGTGTATATGGCTGCCGTCAGACCTAGGTATACCTGTTACAATCATATAATGCATACCGCTTAGCTAGCTGTCGATTTCTTGCAGTAGCTTGCGTACTATAGCGCTAGTCTCGTTAAAAAAAATCCTCCATATAGGAAATCTCGCACCTAGGCCTCGGGTCCGGAGAAGGTCAATATATGAATACGTCTGCCAGGCAAGCTCCAGTAATTGATATAAAACTTATGTTCTATTCAAAGCTCTGAGCCACCCATAGAACTGCTCAAACACCTGATAATCATATCCATATTTCCACCATATTTGTAGCCTTTTGTCATCATTGAAATCAAGTTCAAACTGTGACAGCAGCTCTACATCCTTGCTCTTTGTTTCTGGAAAGTCTTTAGACAGTAAATTAGGCGAGCGTCTATATCTTCGAGACCATATGTTATAGTAACAGTTTACTACAACTTTACGAGATTGTATAGTCTCCACACTGCAGTAGTCTGAAACTTGCTCCAACTTCTGCATTACTACCCGACGGAAATCTTTCACGACCAAATCCAGATACCGTATTTCTGACCAAGGAGAGTTCAACCCCTTGATCTTTGAATCTTCAACGTTTGAATGATATCCACTAAATGACCAAGCAATAAACCACCGACGTGTTCGAACGTTTTTATTCAATTCATGCACTTTATAGTTGTAGATTTCAAGTTTCCGCATCAAAGAGATAATATCCTTCAGAGTATCCAGATGCCCAACCATGGTGCTAAACCAAGTGATCAAATGCTTCTTCTCCACACTCTCATATATCATGTCAGTAAGAAACTGTAGCTCACCGCCCTCTGTGTAAAGCTCCGAGTCAGCTGCAATTAGCTCAGTGTAAGGAGCGCTAGATTTGGCGGATCGCGAAGCTTTTAGCTCTTCTTGGGAGCTGTAGAAAGGCGGATTACATATTGAAAAGTCAACTTTGCCGACATTGAAAATACTTTTAGTATCTGTAGTTTGTACCAGCTTTATCCTCGACTTTAGGGCCTCGTTCATACTAACGATCTTATTTGCAGCTGCAATGGACATTGGATTTATGTCAATGCCAATGAACACCAAATTATCATGAGTGGCACATGCTAGCAAAGGATATATACAAGAGGCACCCACGCCTACATCTAGCCCCACAATATTAGTCCCACAGTACCCGTAGCATGAACGAACCACATCTATAATCCAATAAACATATTCAAGTCGGTTGGTAAGTCTAGGACACAAATGGTTTCGAGGCAACACAACAGTGACGTTGAAGTATTCCTTTAAGAGAGCTTCAGTAATAAGATAGACCGCTTCTAATTGAGAATAGTCATAGTGGTATTGGGAGTCTGTGTATTCCTGCAACTTTTGGTATTTCGATATAAGATATTGAATATCCGGATGAGAAACAACCGACAATGGAACTCGACGTCCACTGTACTTCTCAATTTTCATTGGTGTGCCAAAAGCGTTATTCCATTAGGCCAACAGGTTATGGAACAGCCAATCCACAAACGGCGATAGCAAATGAAAGCAGAATAATGCCGTGTGCCCATGAATAGTCAGTTCACACACGCGTGTGGCATGGGTGGTTTCGCTGATTTGATATATCGTTAAGCATAAAAAATATTCAAATTTAGCGTAACGTTAATTAAACGATATCGGTACGTACGTGCGCGTAGCAGTAGATATGCGCTTTTCTCATTATCGATATCGGCGTATATAACCCATGGCCATGGCCATGCTATATACACCATACTCGTTTCGAATTCGAATTCTAAGATCTGGAGATCTAACAATTGACAAACCGTTTGCACAACAACCAATACAGGAATTATGGGAGGACAGCAGTCTAAACTTGGAGCTATAGATGGCCTAGGATATAGGGTGAGCGCAAACTTTCCCGCTACAACAGCTGATTCTGAAAGAAAACTGAAACAGTTGATCCGGGGAAATCATTTTAGCTATGGATTGTACTCACACCGAAGGAAAGATTACAATCGGATGATTGAGGACTTGGTGTCATTTTATTTTCTCGGAGCAGACTCGAAATTTCTTACTGAGGTTTACGAGAACACAGTTGCCAGGAAAGATGTAGATTTCTGGAAGGAAGATTCCCCTGCAGTGGTCACGGATGAAGATTGGACCAAGTTTTTAGGGGATCGGTCATACGAAAGAGGTTACTTTGATTACTTCTCGGATAAAATGAGTGACTATAGAGATAACTGGAAATTATTGGTGAAACATTACCTAGTGGAAAAAAGAAATGGCGAGTTGGTTTATGGCTTGTTTGGGGGATGCTGTCGACCATTGATTTTATTGGGGTATGCATTTGAAACTGATAATACGCTTCTTGCAATAGAAGCATTGACATTGGCAAGTACAGAGTATAACCAAGCCTATGCAAGTATAATTGTTGACAAAGAGGGGATTAGCGATGATCCTATTATTGTTTTGAGCGATGTTAAAGAAAAATTGGGCGAAAGGATCTCCAAGGGGGAGTATGAATTAACAGACGAATCATCCGTTCTGCTTAAGCTTCATGATGAAGTAGTCTATTATATTTCCAGCTTGAAGGTAGTATCAGAGGACTCTATGCTGAAGTCTCTTTTGCATATATCAGCTTTGCTCCTGGGATCTTCCGAGAAAGTGTCATTATGGAAATACGCTCTGCTTTCTGTTCATGAGGCAATTGAGATTCTAGGTTCTTCAAACGGCACAGAGATATTTTCAGAAGAGTATCGAATAAAGATCACCAAATTAGTATGGGCAAATATTGTCGTCTCTTACATTTTAGATGGGTGTCCTGAAATTTCAGTCCCATCACCAGAAAAGCATGAACCAGTAGTCGAGAATTTAATTTCAGAAGAACCAACCAAGAAAACAGGAGAACAAGCAGCAGTACTAAGGTCATTATTATTTACACAGGCATATTTACAAGACATCGAGGGATTATATTATACAATTGGTCATAAGATTGTTAACGACCAACATTGAACTCATTAGCTTCTAGATGTTTTCTGGCCATTTGCTCCAATTTTCGTTTTGTATTCTCAGTCTTCCCCTTTTTGCCCTTTTTGGATGCTGACTTGTTGCCCATATTACCTGGGGTCTCACGGAGAGCGAAACTTTTGGCAAGATGACCCAAGTGTAGGGCCTTCACATTAAATATGGAGCGTTCTTCGGAAATATGCGTTGTATATGCTCTGATATGGCTTGTAAATGCATTTTTAGCAAGCTTGAGCATATCTTGATCTTCAAGTACATGTCTTTCTAATTTAAGGTGCCACGAGGTTATGATATCCTGCCAATCACTTCCAAAAGCTGATTTCATTTCATGCTCATATGGAGTGATTTGTATTTTGGATTCATGAACTGGAGTAATTCGTTCAATATACCCTTCTTCTTCTCCGGGCAATAATATAATTTTTGCATTCCCTTCCTGACCAGCTCTAGCTGTTCGCCCTACTCTATGTATGTGATCGGATACAGCAAATGGTGGATCGAATTCAATAACTGTTTTAATTGATGGTAAATCTAAACCTCTAGATGCAACATCCGTACAAAATAAAATAGCTGGCTCTTTTTTCTTTGAGTTTGAAAACTCTGATAATGTTTTAGTTCTCTTAGATTGATCTAATGATCCATGTAACTTGAACACATTGACTCCAAGAAATTCACTGTAACTCCATGCATTTTGAATAGTCAGATCTTTCTCTTCATTTTCATCAACTTCCTTATCATTATCGGCAAAAGCAGAATAGTAAAACTCCACAGAATCTGAACAGGAAATGAAAACGACAGCCCTAGCATCTGTTGCTTCGTATTTTTTTACAAAATTTTTCAAAATTGATGCTAACAGTGCAGTACGAAGCTTTGCCGGAACTATTATGCATTCTTGAGTGAGTTGGGCTGGAGCCATATTATTTTGATCTTGATCTTCAGGAAGATTAGTCTCAGATATCCATTCCGCATCTTTTAGTGACATTTCTCCAAGTTTCTTAACTCCGGATTGCATAGTAGCAGAACATAGTATGGTCATCCTTGTTCGAGGTAGTTTTGGGAACGTACTTTTCTGTAAGTTTGAAGAGTCTTCGATGGTACTCAAAATGGTTTTAATTTGTTCTTCGAATCCTAATTCCATTAACCTGTCTCCTTCATCTAATACTAACCATCTAACTTCAGACAAGTCAATACACTGGGTAGTTTCGAAATGATCCGCCATTCTACCCGGAGTTCCCACAAGAATATTGACCCCTTTCCTTAAGCGAGCCTTCTCTGATTTTTTCTTTTCTCCGCCTATTACCAGTCCTGGCACTATCCAAGCACAACACCGTCTAAGAATCTCCAACTGGGCAAAAATCTGTGAACTTAGTTCTCTAGTAGGAGCAATTATCACAGCAAATAGCCCAGAATCACGCGATAAGTCTGGTACTGACATTATGGTTTGCAAAATTGGAAGTAAGTATGATAAAGTCTTACCTGAACCTGTCTGGGCACTAATAAATATATCTCGTTTGTGATTGAGAATATGAGGTAAAGTGGCTTTTTGAATTCGAGTGGGTTTTGTGATACCCAACTTGGCATTAAGAGTGTCAATGAGTTTCGAATGAATTCCCAGACCTTCAAATCCGTCCCCGCTTGCCAAGGGAGCATTGGACGCCTCAGCATTGACAACATCTTCATCGGATCCCTCATTTTCAGTTCTCATATCAGGATTTTTTGTGAATAATGACGATGTATAAGTATGACTCTCTTTTGCATCGTCCCTTACGGCATGCAGAGCCTTCTTGTGCTTTTCTTTAGAAACCTTTGAATTGGAAGTTTTTAGCTTTTTCACTTCTCTCCGAGGTCCTAGCTTTTGAGTGTTCGCCGATGATATTTCCTTTGATCTCGGCCTTTTCTGGCCCGCTGAAGCACTTGGATTGGACGATGGTACATCCAATGCCAAGTTCAACAGCATGCCGTCGTCTGCCATTTTTCGTCGCAGAAGTTCAGGCTTTGGGCAAGTAAAAAGGTGTAAAAAATAAAAAAAAATAAAAAAAAAAATTCGTATGCGTTAGCTGATCGACTAGCCGTGCGATATCGATAAGATCGATCTTTTTCATAATTTATAGTGCGATAAGGCTGATGATGATAGATCGCGTTTGAGGAGACTAAAATTTGAAGTTACTAGCGCTAGAATTACTCGAGTACGTATAAGCTCAAGCTAGCTAGATCTAGAGATCAAAATATTTTTTTTTTTTCGATATCCGGTGGGCTCCCATTATTCTAACGGATGCACTGACTTCCCAAGATATTTCAAGGCTTTATATAATTAGCATTTTTACCAGCTACGTGCTGAACTTTCGCCAATGACTGACTTGTTTGTTTCACAGGATCATTCTTCTTCGGAGGACGAGGACAGTGGAGAATTCGAGGAAGACCCTGTAGTGCAAGAGTTTCCCATATATCTATCAAACCAGCTGAAGGACAAATTATATTTATTCCAGTATCCTACGAGACCCGTAGGTCGACCACTAGACCCCACAAATGCTGGTACTATTGAATCCAGACTTAAGCCCAAATCTGGCGTGGTAGAGGTCGAAATACCTATGGATACCAACCACCATTTCGACCGAGAAAAGGGTGCCAGATGGAGCAATGTCAATAGTCAGATATTCACGGGAGTCCTTAAAAGCGGACAAAGTAATTATATGGTGGGCGTATTCAAGGAAGGAACACTACACGTTAATCCAATTAAATCATCAGTTCAGCTACGGCCAGAGTTCAAATATTTTGATAAACATATTAACACTGAAAGAGAGGTACAGAAATCACTGAAGATTGATAATACGAAACCAAAAGAGGTTAAACAAATTCATATGACTGCTAAAAGTTCAGGAGAATTAGCGCCAAAATTTTCTGGAGCAATTGCTTCCAGGAAACAAGCAGATGAAGAACCCTTTACGACACTTCAATGGCATGACACCAATAGTGCTGAGAGCTGGGAAGTATCAGATAAATTATTAGCAAGTACTGAAACTGAGCTTGTTTCTGACCTTACACCCAGCGAGTATCTAAAAGCGATCAGTAAAGGAATGGGTCAACCAATTTAGTCGAACCATATTTTTATCAGTTCCTCACTGACACCACTTGGTGTTAATGTTCCCAAATCCGTTATCAAGGCTGTTATGTATTGATGTGGAGTGTAGTCCACTTGGGGAGACCTCTGAGTAACTTGTAATGTGATATCTTCTTCAGAAACATCTGGCTCGGAAGAAAATTCTACTGGATACTCCGTAGGAATATCACTTGGTGAAAGGGGGAACAGACGGACGAATTTATGACTTTCTGCCAAAACATATAGTGGCTTTTGTGCATTCTTCGCCAAAACGGCAATCTGGTAACTTCCAATAAGATTGATAACTCCACCACTCTCAGCTACTCCCTCAGCACCGATAAATATTTTATCAACTTTATTAATAACAAATCCAACTGCTGAATCAGCTATAACAGCCACAGGTATACCTTGCTGCCGTAATAAATTTGCCATTATCGAACCCTCTTTAGTAACTCGAGATTCAGTAACATACACTCTGAACCGTATGAACTTTTTCGCAGCTTTTGTAAGTAATGCTGTAACTGCTCGTGATTTCCCGTGAACTAAAATAGTATCATCGTCTCTTATAAAAGGTAATCCGACATCAGCGATTTTGTTTCTAGCAGCTTTGGCCCTTTCAACGAATAAACGACCATTTTCAACTAAATGCACACGAGACGATTCCCAGTCTTGATATAAATTGATATTCCTCAAAACAAAACGTAGAAATAAATCACAACCAGCTGATAAACTTATAGAGTTTCTAAAACTTTTTTTCAATTTTTCAGTGGCATCTGTCAGTACTTTGATGAGTTCGGATGAAGTTGACGGTTGAGTTTTGCTCAACAAAACCAGTAAACTTTCTATAGCCGCAACAGGCATTGTCATCTCTGAATCTTCTCTTAAAAATTTGAGATAAACATCTTTAATGTCAAAGTTCTCGACAATTGTTTCTGCAGTCATGGCTATAACAGTCACTAATAATTTGTGAGTTGATTCAATTATATATAGAGTAACAAAAAATCAAGATCATATCAGATCTAGAAATCGACCTTTGAAATTAATCATTAAATTCAATTTGAGGTACTGACCCGGACCAGCGCTTTTTATGACCAGCCTCGAGCTTTCTATAGAACTTATTAGCCAGCTCGTTATAATCTGATTTGTCTATTAAGCCTGAGTTTGAAACTAGTAGACAAGTCTAGTTTCTTAGTTTTACACTTGTAGTGGTTGCAGCTGATCTAAATTTTGAGGTCACATACAAAAAGGTTACAGCTGAAAAACTACCCTTAGCTGTAAATAATATAGTATACATGTCATAGATGTTTTAAAGAGTGTTGGTTTTGAATGGGATTTTTGGGGTTTGGAGCTATACGGTTATTGAGCCGTCAGGCTAGTGCATCTGTAAGATATTTAAACACTGCTAGCACGAATAAAATTCGCAATGTTGGTATTATTGCACATATTGATGCTGGTAAGACAACTACTACGGAGCGGATGCTTTATTATGGTGGATTAATAAAGCATTTGGGGGATGTTGATAGTGGCGATACAGTCACAGACTATCTACCGGCTGAACGAACACGAGGAATTACAATCACGTCTGCAGCTGTTACATTCAATTGGAATGGTCATAAAATAAATTTGATTGATACTCCCGGTCATGCTGACTTTTCATTTGAGGTTACGAGGTCTATCAGGGTACTTGACGGTGCCATTACTATTCTCGACGCCGTTGCAGGGGTAGAGGCCCAAACTGAGAAAGTATGGAATCAAGCGTTGAAAATGAATATTCCTAGCATTGTATATGTTAATAAAATGGATAGAGATGGAGCTGGCTTTGGTCGCACTGTACGCGAAGTTGTTTCCAAGCTTAATACGAAGGTAGCTATTATCAATATTCCGTACTACAACAACAAAAAGGAATTTTGCGGGGTGATAGACGTGGTCAATAAGAGTATACTAAGTTGGGGTAGTGATAATACTGGGAAAACGGTTACTGTAAAGGATTTGTCAGATGGTGGAGAAGATGCCTTGAAAGAGTGCACCAAAGCAAGAACTGCGCTTATTGAAACGTTGGGTGATAATGATGAGTTAATAGAAGAATTATTAGAACATGATGATTATATGCAAGTTTCTAGTGATACAATTATAAAAGCCTTAAGACAGAAAACATTGGAATTGGAAATTACTCCTATTTTATGTGGGGCAAGTTTCAAAAATATAGGGGTACAACCGCTGTTAGATGCTATTATAGACTTTTTACCCTCTCCTAGCGAGGTTGCAGCTCCGGAAGCTAGAAATAGTAGTGGTGATTTGTTGAAGCCACAGGAGCTAGATACATTTACATGTGCATTGGCATTCAAGGCCATGAGAGATCCAATGAAGGGTATGATGGTATATGTAAGAGTTTATTCAGGATCATTATCACCAGGATCAAAGGTTCTTAATACTACAAATAACACACAAGAAAGGATTTCAAAAATCTACCAGGTGCAAGCAGATACTTATACCGATATAACTTTACTCGAAGCTGGGAATATTGGAGTCATCTATGGCTCTAAAAATATCAGGACAGGAGATACCTTGATAGCGCATAGAACTAAAAAAGATGGGCTTGGCTCCATATCTAAGAAGTATAAATCAACAAAATTGGCACCAATAGAACTTCCCCCACCTGTATTTTTTTCAACAATCGATCCTTTATCATTGTCAGATAAGGGCAAAATGGATACAGCATTAGAAGTACTGCTTAAAGAGGATCCAAGTCTCACATTGCAAGTAGATCAGGAATCTAATCAGACCTTTTTATCAGGATTGGGTGAGCTTCATTTACAGATTGCTAAAGATAGATTGACAAATGATTTGGGTGCAAATGTTATAATGGGAGATATAATGATATCTTACAAGGAAACCATAATAAGTTCCTCAGAGATAAAAGAAGCTAGTGCTACTTTTGACACCAAGTCAACTCCTTCAATAGCCACGGTTAAATTATCTGTGGAGCCCTATACTGAATCCAACCAAGGGGGAGAATTATTCCACCCGGAGAACAATTATCTTGCCTATTCAGATGTGGATCATCCTATTATACCCCCAGATGATATCAAGAAAGCTTTGATTAGAGGACTTTTTCCGGCCATTTCCAGAGGTGGTAAGAAACAATTATATCCATTATACTCTTTAATGGTACGAGTTGAAGAAGTTGAAATCCCCGAAGATGTTACCGATCCTATTGCAGTTACAGAAGCTGCCAGGAATGCATTACAAAATGCTATTGACAGTTTAGAAATTTCTTCATTTGAAGTAATTGAGCCAATAATGACTGTGAAAATATCTGTACCAAGTGAATATATTGGAACAGTAGTACCGGATTTATCATCCACACGAGAAGGGCAGGTGGAATCAATTGAAGATGGACAATCTTCTGATGATAATGGCGCTTATTATAAAGATTTGTCCAAGGAAATATATACTCCACCTGACGAAACATTGCATTTGTCACACCATGGTGACAACTCATTTTCCCAACCTAGTGTCATTACCGCTAAAGTGCCACTTCGAAACATGGTAGGCTATTTAATACGACTTAGGAGTATGACAAAAGGCAGGGGTACATTTATAATGCATTTTAGTCATTATGATAGGTATCTTCAGGGAAATATGTAAATGTACACACATTGTAAATATTTAATCGATAACCGTTCACGCGCGTATAGTTTATCCTATCTCTAATTCAAAAACATGCAAAAATCGTCAAGTTCTCAGGAAACACTTTGCGTACAAGAGGGAGTTGTTCCCGGGAGTTCTACATTGTCTAGGATAGGCCATATCAAGTTTGAGGTCTTTGAGGATATGCCAATTGGTTGTTACATGCAACCTGAACTTGTTGCAGGAAAGATTATATCAAACAGGGAAGTTTCAGTTCAAGCAGCTTCTTTAGAAATACTAGCAGTTAAAAACAGAATGCTCCTATGTTCACTAACACTCACTATACCATTGTTCCTATACTTGAAATTTATGTTTTGGGATCAAATCGATATTGAACATGTTTATGATAACCCAAGTACTTTGGTATGAAACCAACGCTTCCACTGATAATAGAACAGTGGACCCAATGCTGCAACATCCTGCGAAATAGCAAGAGCATAAACGGACAATGCATCAGCCAGCCCCAATTGGGCAAAAAGGTCGAATTTTGCGGTCGGTGGTTTTGTTAATACAAAAACCATTGAAGTTGCAAATCCTCCCATACACACTAAGTAGCATCCTATTGATAATAACCTGAAATTTCTCGCCTTCAAGTATACCAACTTAGTACTTTCCTCTGGTGCGTACTTCCGTATTCTTATATGTTGCTGACCCTGCTCAACTACTTTAAAACAACCATCAACTGGTAATTCGTACTCATCATGTTGATTATAGCTTCGCATAACCAGTTTAGAAGCCATACTAACACTTACTTCTTTATTATCCTTAATGGTTATATCAATCAGGCGAGTGAACCGTGGAACGAGTAGAAAGGGACAAAACAGAAAAAACAGCATCATATAAACCAATGCAACGGGTAACGCCCACGGAGAGCTCAGTCTTGCCGAAAATGCTGCAAAATGAGATGTTTCTGATTCTATAAGTGAAACAAAGGGCATAGAAAATGAAAAGGCAAGCTCGAAGAGAGAATCCAAAATACTAACCGCTCTTACTTGCTTATATTCAAGTCTAATATTGGAATCATCCACTTGACATATCTTGGTACAATGCATATTCATATACTTTTCAGGTTGACTTGAAAATAAAACAGTTTGATCTTCTAAAGAAAGACAAAAAATCTCCAAGTTGAGTCTTTCTTTTGAGTCATAGTAATTCAATGCAGCTATACAGTACTTTTCTGTTATTGATGACCGGAATGAATAACCATTAGTGACAACCAAGTTAAGAGAGGAAATGTCATAAAAGCAGACGTTCAAGGATATCGTATCAACAATAACAATGTAGGTTATCTCAAAACATTGACCAAAAATGCACACGGTATTCTTATGACAGGATATTGAAACAAAAGTACTATGGTGGATATTATGTGACCGTAAAACTTCTCCAAGATCAACAGTTTGAATAGAAGTAAACCTATCTAGAGGAATGTCAAAGAACGCCAAAGTATGCTCAGACACAAAAAATGCAATCATACAGTCAGAAATCGCCAAACTGAATGCATTAGATTTAGGTCTGGATGCCCATATTGGTGGTGACAAACGCCATTCATAAGTTAGGTCTGCAACGCGTAACTCTTTATTCAAGTCAATGATCTCAATTCTGGTAAGGTAATTTTGTTGGTATTCTCCAAAATCTTCAAAGGTATCCTTTCTATTATTGGTACTCTCTGTGGTTCCTGTAAGCTTAGGGGACATATAATGGTGGAAATGGCACAAATAGCCGGATTTTATGACTACCCCATGCACTCCAGTACCAGGGATAACTTCTAGTGGTATAACATACTCTTGTGACGGATGGTTCATCAGACGGCATTGCTGTGCCTCGAGTAAAGTATTGTGGGACACCATTGGCGCAGAATTCCGGCCTTTAGGCGTATATTTTGCACAGGGACCCGTAAAGGCGCCCCAAGGAGCCAGCTATCAACTCTATTGTGCGCGTATCTGAGAAACACCGAGCGAGCGAAATTTCAAAGGGACCAGAGTGGGTCTAGAGGATGCAGAGAGCTTAAACCCTGTGCCAAAAAGCCGACCAATAAGAAAGCTGACCTCTAAATAGCCTCGTTAAGCTTCGTCCAGAAATACCGAGTTAGGCAAGGTGCGTCGAATTCTCGACCTCCAGAAGCCGTAATTTCCTAGCGTGTGGAGCATATATGAATCTAACTCAATCCGAGTGTTAAGGTATAAAATTTTACGCTATACGTACCACGCGTTGGCCAGAATTTAAGGTTGTGGTTTGTTTAATTTTAGCCCAAACTCGATCGTTGACACTGTGTTAATAACAAATAGGGACAAATAAATGCCTGCGCCAGCGAGTTTCTTAACGTTAACGCGCCATTTTTACAATTTTGTTAGATCCAACACCATCTTTTCATTTCATTTCCTTTCATTTCATCTCTGCTGCTTTCCAGAATCGCACACCCACTTTCCGCAACAACGATGGCCCGAGGCGCTCGTTTGCTCAGATTCGCGCTGGTAGCGGTGACGCTGGTTCTGATTCTCTACAAGCTTTCCGTTGGTAGCTTCGATTTCGGGCGGAGCTACGACGCTGCTAAAAACTCCTTGAAGGGGACTACTGGAGGCGTGTCTCCCAGCCCCCAGGAGCCTCTCGCCGAGAAAAAGACTCCAGAGAAACCAATACAAGAGTCTCCCAAGCAGCAAGAGTCTCCCAAGCAGCAACAACAGGCACCGGAAGCTCCTAAGCAAGTGGAGCAGGCGTTGACCGGAGGAAATAGTCTTACTCAAAATACCCAGCCTCCACAGTCACCCGCTCCATATGAACGAGCTAATGCCACCTTTGTCTCTTTAGCTCGAAATTCCGATATCTGGAGTTTGTTAGATTCTATTCGACAAGTTGAGGATAGATTTAATCATCAGTTCCATTATGATTGGGTCTTCCTCAATGATAAAGATTTTGATGAACAGTTTATTAAGCTTACTACTGCTCATGTTAGTGGAAAAACCCATTACCATAAAATTCCAGAGGGTCACTGGGGTGCACCTGAATGGATTGACCAAGAAAAGGCAGCCCTTGTACGGGAACAAATGAGAGAGAAAAAGGTAATTTATGGTGACTCTATTTCTTATAGACACATGTGTAGATATGAGAGTGGCTTTTTCTGGAGACATCCCGCTTTGAATAATTACAAGTACTACTGGAGAGTCGAACCTGATATCAAGCTATTTTGTGATATCCCTTATGATGTTTTTAAGTATATGGAGGAAAAGAAACTTAAGTATGGTTTCACCATTGCTTTGTATGAATATATTGAGACTATTCCAACATTATGGAATGAAACCAAGAATTTCATTAAGGCCAACCCACAGTATGTTGCTCCTGATAGTTTGATGGATTTTGTATCTGATGACCACGGAGAAACTTATAATAGATGTCACTTTTGGTCAAACTTTGAAGTTGGTGATTTGGATTTCTGGAGAGGTGAAGCTTACACAAAGTATTTTGAGCACTTGGATAAAGTAGGAGGCTTCTTCTACGAGAGATGGGGTGACGCTCCTGTCCATTCCATTGCTGCATCTTTATTCCTTAATAAGGATGAAGTACATTATTTTGATGATATTGGATATTGGCATGTGCCCTTCCCTAACTGTCCTACTGACGAAGCTATTAGGTTAGAAAGGCGATGCAGCTGTAAGCCTGAAGAGAATTTCACTTGGAAGGGGTACAGCTGTGTTCCTCGATACTACAAGGTTAATGATTTGAAACGTCCAAAGGGTTGGGAGACCCAGACATAAAGAAGGAATATCAAGCTGGTTACTTGATTCCTGGATTTATGTATCTCTCAACCTTATGTTTTATTTTCCACCTTTAGTTTCAAAGGACAAATTAAAGAATTACATCTACTTGGGAATTGTGCTTTGTCGTAGTATAGTATTTTTAATATATATATATATATATATATATATGTGTTATTTTTTCGAGGCCTTCAAACCTGAATTAGAGTCAAATGTATAGTTTTTAGCTAGAGCTATATCTTATTACAGCACTGTATGTCTGCAGGTTCGCACCGCGCCTTAGGCATCCTAGGTACCGGCATAGATAGCTACTATTCAGACTGATCATAGCCCAAAGCCATGTCCGCGGAGTCCGTGTCCGACTCCGAATCCGACTCTGGTTCGGGGCTCTCAAAGGCACTGGTTGGTGCTATTTTCGCCTCATGACCCTTCAAAGGCTCCCATGTTTCCATTTGTGTCTGTACCAGAGTAGCATCAATAGGGTCCCGAAAGTCTGTATACCAATAACAGCCCTCCCAATGCCTTGACGGCCGATGCTGATCTAGCACCTCATAAGGCAGCACCGTCCTTATATGATCCTTCGACGGAAGCCCTGGGATATTCCGTTGCACACAAGGAAGGTTCTCTCCAAACGGAGTAGTGGTTGGAATCAGCCCGCCATCAAGTACCGAGTCCCAATGGCTACTTTCAAATCTAGAGAGCAGCTCCTGAGATCGTTGATTGACTTTCCGTGCGGTCCACTCCTCGTTGAAATGGATCATACTCCACTCATCAACCTCTTCCACCTCGTCTTCCGGTTGCCATATAAAGGTGATCCACTCATCCAATGATACATTAGACTCAACTTCGCTGTCGCCTGACAACATATCCGCCATACGCATAGAAAACTTACTTCCAAACACGCCCCCAGATAAGACCCCAAACAATTTGTTGTACGCAATCCACTGCCTCGCAGCATCGACCGTCCATACCGAAGGATGATGCAGTGGCTTGGACAGCCATTCTACTGGCATAAGCTTCATCTCACTTTGTGAGGGTCTCTCACTAAGCGGCCAGGCTGGTGCCTCACAGAAAGGCATGTTGCCAATGTGGGGAAGTAAGTGTTTAATCAACCTGTACTCTTCACGATCTGTGTTAGAGAAGTTTTTGCCACTCACTTCACGCTCGACTTCGACGACATCTCGCACAAAAGTAGGGGCTCCTTGGCCCCAAAAATATTGTATCCTGCCTTGGTCCAAAGAGAAGAGATGTAGATTGAAAAACAACATATTTTCAAGATCACCCTGAGGATTCACAAAAAAGGCTATATGGACAGCCTGACGCCAAAAGCTTAATAGCCTCGATTTCAGACTAATACACCGAATATCCAATAGATTCCAAAACATCCAAGGACATATGTTCACGCGTGGACCGAATGTCGCCTGCCATTGAGTGATGCGCTCGTTTAGTACATCTCTCAAGTTGATATCGGCTACTAGCATGTCTCGTTGATATCCAAGTTTCTGTTTATACTTGTCAGCCTTAATAATGTCAGTAGGGAGTTTCAGAAGTCGCATTATACTAACAGGAAGACATGCCCGTAGAATGGTGAGGTTCTCTAGTACTTTACGACGCATTTCTGGATGACTTGATTCCACCTCCTTGTCACATATATTCTCCCACGATTCTTGCATACTTTTAACTGCCTTTCTAAACTTACTTGGATCATCGCGAATATTAGTTAAGAGGTTCACAAATTTCTGTGTAGAGTCCTTCAATTTGTCAATTTGCTTACAACTATCTCTAAAAATACCCCTCGGAATTTTCGATCTGAAAGTTTGCACAAACGCTTTTTCATTATTTCGAAAGCCCCCCAGTGCAGCTAGTTCAAGTTTCAGAAAATATTCGTTCAATTCACCCCTTAGTTGGCCCAGCATTGGCTGGTCATTGGCCTTCTTAAGCAACCGGTTCATTACTATGGCTTTACACGCATGCTTGTGATCTCCTTGAGTTGGCAGTAAGATCACATGCTCTGTAGGCCAAAAAGCCTGCAGCTGGACGACGTCGTTGTGCTTCATTCCAAAATGAAGCTGCTTCGAATCAACGGTGTTGAAAGGCTCAATACAAAAAGGGCATATTAGGTCGCTCCAAAATAGATTTATATCATGTCCATCCCAACGACTCCATGGTTCGCCCATTAGTGGACTATGTGATGCCTCTGTGTCCTCAACATCTGCCACCAGCTTCCCATATTCCGAAACATATGTAGCGAATTCATTTAACGATCGACTTATAAATCCACTCAATATGCCGGCCTCTCCAAAAGCCATTCGCTCGGCATCCTCCGAAGTCATTAACCATTTTCGGTTATACAACGCCGGCCTAAACATAAGATCCCCTTCTGCCATTCTTGCTCATCGAGCAAAAACAGGGAAGAGGGAGGCCGTCGTACATTATATAGTAGTTCTTCTGCAGCTGCATGAATGTGCTGAGAGTCTGAGACAAAGACCGTCGGGCTAATTCACAATAATATGACAATATACTGGACAGTTAAGGTTCAGTATTCCAACAGAAACGGATATGCATGAGGATTGAAACTCCATTGTTTCTTTAGCGGGTAACTGCGTACTAATAGAGTTCCAAAAGTGTCTCTTCATGGCTCTAAGCCAATATATATATGACTATAACTATAACGCAGCTGTAGGCCGGCCTGGATGCCAACTACGGTATAGCGGTACCGTATACGTAGTTGAATTTACCATGCAATTGCATGGCCATACCTACGGTACCCGGCAATCTATCTGTTACGGGTGTACATGTAGGGCTTCGCACACAACATATCATGATCACAGTGCATATGATATATCGCGATATATCATGATCATGATTATAATTTAACGCGTTAACAAATAATTTATACGTTGTGATTATGCCTACGGCACAATTTGATCTAACTCTAAGCTTGAGCTTTAACAATGACTAATCAGTAATTACACTATCAGTTATTTGAGAAACCACAATTCGTAGTAAATTACTACCGTGGGTCTGAATTCTATGTAATCAGGATCAAAGCACCAAAGAGAAGACAACGAGAGAAATTTGAGATCGAGGAGGCTGGCCCTTTAACATATCATCAACCAAATGTTATATAGTAGTACTCACATCTTCTCGAATTTATAACGTTAACGAAATGGTGTAGCCGTAACGATAAACGTGCACGTACGTACATTTTTACCCGCTACCAGACTATAGCTATGCCTAGCCCTTACTCTTATCCCGACACTATAACATGCCTACTCACTAGTGAAGAATGAACGATATCAACATATCAATAAACGATAACAATCAAAGATATGAATAAATGGTATCAAGAAAAGATATATGCACAAGCAACATCCCATTGTCAGAATACCATATGACTACCATACTCGGTGAAAGATGGACGACATTAATGCCCATATGATTGCGATGAACGGATAAACCGATGAACACCGTTCATGTACCCCAGAATATATAATCCCCGTCGATATCCGGATCCGCACTTTTTTTTTTCTTCCTCTTACCAACCACTTTTTTCCTCTTTACAGCTCAGTGACTTCCAATTCTTTGCCATTGAGTTGTGATATTCTTCAACATGTTTAAATCCCGAGCTAGATTGCAGCTCGAACTTGACAACAGCCAACTTCGAGATGAAATCAGCAGGCTCAAGCACTCTGTCGATTTCTCTGACAAAAAACAGAGAGCATTGAAAGAGCAGCTTGAATCAGTTCAATCACTTGCCAATTGCAACAAGCAAGCATTAAGTATTGAGAACCGTCGAGTTCGAGAGCTCGAGGAGCAACTTCGCGCCAGGGAGAAAGTCGAAAAGGATTTGAAAGCCGAAATAGAAGAGCTTAACAAGAAAGTTGAAAAATACAAGTTAAAAAACAATGATAAGGCCAGCCAATTGAAGGCTAAAGAAAAAGCCGAAAAGGATTTGAAAGCCGAAGTAGAAGAGCTTCACAAGAAA
>JAJMEQ010000033.1:0-90367 GCA_030574255.1 Groenewaldozyma tartarivorans | reverse complement strand
AGGAAAAGGAAAAGGAAAAGGAAAAGGAAAAGGAAAAGGAAAAGGAAAAGGAAAAGGAAAAGGAAAAAGATAAGGATGAAAAGAAAGAGAGTGAAAAGGAGGATAAGTCGGAGCCTTCGAAACCAGTACTAAAAGGACGATTAGCGTAAGTATGGCACGATATTAACTGAGAATGCAATCTAACCGAGTATAGAACTAGAGCAAGGTATATTGCCCAGAAAAAGGCAGCAACAATGGACCAGAAGAGCCTTAATGAGATTTTAATGATTAAATAGACTGTGATCATGATCAAAATGCATTGTTATTTTAGTTAATTCTGAGAATTTATCTAGTTTGAATGAGATTCATGGTAAGGGCATAGATAATTATTCCCCTGTGTTACTCGGCCATTTTAACTTATTAGTACGTGTTCATGAGAGGATTCAAATTCTGCGGGAGCCTATAGAGTCAAATTTTCAGAAATTTGGAATGTCTTCGATCGACAGGGGCCCCTTTAATTGGACAAAGTTTTGAAATAATGTTTTGTGCATATGTTATAGTAACGTACGTTAGTTAATAGACCATTCACCTGGTATGTAGCTATTACTAATCCAAATATTCGAGCCACTTATTTGATGAAAATATATCGCAATATGTAACAATTGCTATGAATATATTTACTTCTTTTTGATAGAATCGCATGCATGCGCAACAAATGCTAGTTTGGCGGTACGTTGCAACGCGTTTCAGAGGCAATGTTGATCTGAAGGCGCTGTAGTGAATAATATAAGCGGTTGTGCGCACCAGGCTTGGAGTTGCCGAGTTTCGTATTTCAATTAACTAATTTGGAACCCATTGAAAAATCGCGCGCACCAGTTGAAACACGATATGATATCATATAACATACGCATATATGCAAATGACTGCACTGCCTAATTAATCAATTGACGTTACTTGCAAGTTGTAAAGTGTTTCAAGCTTGCTTAAACACCGGTGCATGCGCCGCTAATATTACGGTACGTACGCCCGGTCTGTCGGTCGGCCGTAAAAGTTTACTGCATGCATGTTTGTTAAAAGTTTTACCAGATCTCGGATATCCCACCGGTATTTCGATAATACGATGGGATTGGTTACCATGGAGATTATCTAGGGAATTCCTAATTTTTCCAAATTCCATTGAATGGACTCTGGATACTATTCAAAATAACTAGTTTTTAATAGTATATGTAGATATGTGTGTATAAAATGTTATTATTTGGTTTTTATTATTGTATTCAAGCTAGTTGTCATTTTAATTGACAAAAAGTATTTTGCATCTAAAATTTGTTAATGCTAACGAAACCCACTTTGAAATCATGGTAATCATACTGATATTTGGCCAGGGTCAATATTTTTACGACTTTTTTATGAACCGGTTAATAATACCAGTTTAAACCGTATTTTAATATACAATGACAGAATAGATTGTAAATACATGGTATGGAGCATACAAGGAAGGCGAGTACTCAATAAAAAAGGCCTATAGAATTGGTAAGATTGAAAAATTCCAGGGGTTGATTAAATTGAAACTAGTTTCCACAGCAACTAACCACCATTAATAACCAGCTAGGATAATGTCAGTTACAAAATTACAGCTACACGTAATGTCTGGTGAATGTATCTGCTTATTATATGACTTAAGGACACTTTATAGACACTTTATAAAACAATTTAAAAGGGTACAGCGCAGAGTACCTATATGACGAAAAGAATAATTAGATCAAAAGGGCAAAAGTAGCCATGAATGCACCAACAACGGCAATAACAGCGCCATTGAGTCCTTCAACTTTATGACCACCGAAAGCACCACTATGGCTACTTGTACTAGAAGCAGTTGATGAACCACTACTTGAGCCGGTACTATCCGAATCAGAACCAGCGGTACCAGTAGCAGTGGCACCACCTTCGACTGCACCGGTATAAGTACCGGAAACATCAACGGTGATTGAGCCAGTACCAACGGTACCAGCTTCAGCGAATACAGAGGAGCAAATTGCATCTGTGGTAGCATGCTTGTTTACAGTAGCAGATCCACTGAAATCACAAGCATCGGAGCTTTTCCCATTTTTATTGTAATACAAGTTTAATAAGAAATTGAGTTGATCCTTTGCATCACAGAATGAGTAAGAACCATACTCACCGGTAGTACCATTAGCAGAAATACCTGAACAATCGATTTTACCACAAAGATAACCGAAAAGATCACTATATTTATCTGAATCAACATCATCAGCAACCACACAACCAGCAGCGGAAGAGATACAGTTACAAATACCTTGATTAGGAGTAGGAGGTAATGCAGTGTTTGCCTTCCAGTATTGGTTAGTGGCAGGACATTTGAAAGTAGAAGCAGTATTAACAGAAACATCAGAGGATTTTCTGATTGTTGGAGAAATACTAGCAATTTCTTGAGACAAGTAACTAAAATCAGTTAAAGTTGAAACGGAATTACCATCAACAGTAACCAACCCATAATTATTTGTTTCTTCGAAATACATGTAAACAATACCACCTGACCAAACATCATTCATTTCTGAACCATAAAGAGCTTGAACTTCGGTGAATTTTCTTGGTTGAACAGTATTACAGCCATATTCAGAAAAGAATAAAGGTACGCTTAAGTTTTTGAAATTATTAGTAGCTGCTTCATAACCAGAGCTTGAATAAGAAGAAGATCCACACCATTCATACATGTTAATACCGTAAAAGTCTGCTTTTGAATCTTCATCACCACAAACAAAATAGTCGGCCATGAAAACTCTTGTATCAGCATCATCATTACTTGAATATCCAACAGGAATGGATCGATAACCCTTTTCTTTGATGTAAGCCTTGGTATCACGGATAGCTGCTTTAACAAAAGCCGAGGCATCAGTATTTGTCGAATTGTTTGTGACTTCATTACCAGCGAAGAATCCAATAACATTAGAATAGCCATGAAGAGCATCGACAACTGCTGTGTAACGGGCATAAAGATCGGTTGTCCAAGTAGGGTCATCTCTATTGATGGCAAGACCAGGCTCGGATAAATCTGAAATGATGTAAATGCCATGTTCAGCGAAAAGGTTTATACAATCATCATGGTCTTGAGAGACATTGACGGCATAAACTCGCAAAGTGTTTGTACCAAGTTCCAACAAGTAAGGGAGATCTCTTTTGCAGGCATCACCATCTGCAAGGGGGTCGGTGAAACTGAGGTCGTCGGTAGAGTTTGTGACATCCTGTTGGTAGGCGATACCCTTGATATAGAACTGGGACCCGTTATTGGAGTAGAAGAACTGGTTTCCGACAATCTCGATAGATGGGACGCTCGAGGAGGAGGAGGAGGAGGATGAAGCGGAAGCAGAAGCTGTGGAAGAAGCGGCATTGGCTGTGGAAGAAAGGGCCAAAGCGGAGAAGGCGGTAGCCACCAGGGCCGAACCGAACGAGGAGAACTTCATTGTAAAGGCTGTTATTTGTATTCAACGAGAGAATAGGAAGGGAAATGAAAAATGAAAAATGAAAAATGAAAAAAAAAGATGAAAATAAAAAGGGGACTATGAGAGGCCTTTAAGGGGGGATTGATTTTTTTGTTCTTTTCTTGGAAAAGAAGGGGGGACCTTTCCGGAGGATGAATGGAGTGTCCAAAAGATAGAAATGGAAATGAAAATAAAAAAAAAGTTGAAGAAGGGTCCTTGTGGGAAAAAGAGAAAGAAAAGAGGAAAGGAGGAAGGAGACAGAAAGAGGCTTTTTTAATATTGTATTATTGTATTGTATTGTTAATGGTGATTTTGTCTCCCTAGTACTAGCTTAATTAACGTGGAAGAAGAGCAAGACCCAATAATAATAATAATAATCGATCGATCACGATCGTTTAATTAACGTTACATTTTTAGTTAAGATCTCTCATGAGAGATCTCAAATAACAGTATTTTAATGGCTGTACACAATAAATAAATAAAATAAATAAATAAATAAACAACAATAAAAATAGATCAGATCCGATCGATCGATCGAGATTTTAACCTATATTTTTATATATAACACTATATAAAAAGAGAGAGATCTCAGTAGTTAATGAAATTTCTCTCATACTTAAAATTCATTCATCCTAATAAACATATAAGGAGAAATTCTACCATTTGATTCGAATAAATGCACTCACTCAAATCATCCAATCAGATTTAGAAACAGATAAATATAGAATATTGTTATATATTATAATAGTATTATATATATATATAATTCATTTGAGTGAAGCAAGGTAGGTACCTAATAATAAAGTCAAATACTGGTACGTTTAGTCAGAGGCAGTGCACTCACTCATATTAGGTACAGTAGTACTAATTAACCTACTTCCCCTTAATAAAAGTATACAAACTCATAACATAACGTTATAGTTATGTTAAAGAATGAATATCAAGGGTGGTGGTACAAAAAGTCATGTGACCATGGCATACATCTTTCGTACGTACGTTACGCGTGTGCATTCTTTAAGGGGAAAGAAAAGAGAGAGGACACTTTTAACAACAACAGTTTATTGTAAATGACGCGTATATACAGCAAATAACAACAAATAACAGGCTGATGAGGAAGAGAATATTCTCGACGCGAATCAAATGCCATAGATAAGAATTAAGAGAGAAGAATTTACAAAAAAAAAAATAATTACAATTTATAATCAAAGAGTGACGCGTAACTCTTTGACGCGTCAACCCCTGAATATATAATATATTATAATATAATATATTATAATATATTATAAATAAATTGACCAATCAATGGCCAAAGAAGAAACGCGAAAGAATATTTTTTTTTTTTTTTTTTTTGGGAATTCCATTTAAAGATCATCTATGGAAATTGCCGAAGGGGGTAACTTTGGAGGATGATCAAATTTTTTATAATTTATTTTTTGCATATCTTTCCTGATTAAGTAAGATTTTCTTAAAATATCAGTGATTGTTACTATTTTTATACTAAAATCACACACACACAAGATTTTGCTAACAAAATTTTTTTTTTTTTTCTTTTTGAGTGGGTTGACGAAAGGGGGAAAAATGTACGTATAACACACATATTATTATTATATTATTATGTGTAACACATATCAGAGTACGTGGCAGTGCACCACACTTTCTTCCTTTCTTTCATTCTGTCTCCTTTGGGCGCGCGCCTCTTAAAGAGAAAAAAATTTAGCAGTGCGTGGTGGTTGCTTTTGTTGGACAAAATTTTTTTTTTTTTCTTAGTGCGTTGTTGCTCTTTCCACACAACAAGTACAACCCACTGCTGTTGTGCAACAACTCCTTTTCGTTGCAGTCTCCCGCACACACACAGAGTGATATTACTACTACTACTACTATTATTATTAGCGTTTGTTATCTCTCTCTCCTCCTCCCTTCCCTTCCCTCCTCGCATTCCACTCTTCTTCCCCTTTCTCTTTCCTCTCTCTTCCTCTGCGAATCCCTCAGTCCATCCGTCCATCCATCCATCCTCCCAGGAAAGCTTCCTCAGGAGACGACTGCTTCGACTGCTGGACGAACTGAACGGCTTCTCTCAGGTTGTTTGATTCTTCTCTCGCTACTTTTCCCTTCTCTCAAAGTTCGGTTTTTTAAACTTTCTTTACGGCATCTCGTCAAGCGAGACCTTTTTTTTTTTTTTTTTTTTTGTTTTTTAGTCCCTCCTTCTCTTCGGTGCAAGTGTATATTCCCGACGCTGTTCGACGCGTCCTCGAGACATCTCGTGTGTTTGGATTGAAAGGTATGTTCACGAATGAAATAGAAGAAAAAAAAATTCTCACTGTGTAAAGTAAAAAAAATTTTGTTCGCGACTAACGGTTTCTAGATGTCCAACTATAACAACAGGTACGACGACGAGGGCTACGGACACGACTCGTACTACCAGGACGAGTACAACCAGCAGCAGCACCAGCAGCAGCAACAGGCTGCCGCTCAAGCCGGTGGTCCCGCTCCTCAGTATTACTACGACGAAGATGGCCAGCCCCACTACTACGACGAATCCCAACAACACCAGGCTTATGCCGAAGAAGCGTATCCCGAAGATGCGTACGCGGCTGGGCCCGTCGACCCGTACGCCTATGCTGCTGGTCATCATAATGGCTATCAACAGGTTGCTGGTGGCAATGTTCATCCTATGGATGAAAGTAGTGAAACGTTTAGTGATTTTACTATGAGATCTGATATGGCAAGAGCTAATGATATGGATTATTATCGATCTCAACAACATGGTGGTGCTCAATCGCCTCAAGTAGTTGGTGGTGTAAACTATTTACCCAATGACCAACCAATGTATACTGATGAATATGGCAACCCATTACCTCCTGGAGCTGGCGGAGTTGCTGGCGGTTATCAATCTAATAATGTTGGTGGTGGTGGTGGTGGTGGTGGTGCTCCTTATCATCGAAGTGGTTCTTCTCAATTATCATTTGGTGGTAATCGATCATCTGGTGCTTCTACTCCAATTTATGCTATGAATGGTGATAGTGGTACTGCTTCAAGTGCAATGTATGGTGCTGGTGATCCAATGATGAGTTCAAGATCAAGAGAACCTTATCCTGCTTGGACAATTGAAAATCAAATCCCAATTTCTAAAGAAGAAATTGAAGATGTTTTTATTGATTTAACAAATAAATTTGGTTTTCAAAGAGATTCAATGAGAAATATGTTTGATTTTTTTATGACTTTACTTGATTCAAGAGCTTCAAGAATGACTCCAAATCAAGCTTTACTTTCTTTGCATGCTGATTATATTGGTGGTGATAATGCAAATTATAGAAAATGGTATTTTGCTGCTCAATTGGATTTGGATGATGAAGTTGGTTTTAGAAATATGAAATTGGGTAAAACTAGTAGAAAAATTAGAAAAGCAAGAAAAAAATCAAAAGCTTTACAAAAAGCTGATGATGCTCAAAATCAACAAAAGACTCTTGAAGAATTGGAAGGTGATAATTCTTTAGAAGCTGCTGAATATAGATGGAAATCTAAAATGAATCAAATGTCCCAACAAGAACGGGTAAGACAAATTGCTTTATATTTACTTTGTTGGGGTGAAGCAAATCAAGTTAGATTTACTCCTGAATGTCTTTGTTTTATTTTTAAATGTGCTGATGATTATTTTCAAAGTCCTCAATGTCAATCAAGAACTGAACCTTTACCTGAAGGTGATTATTTGAATAGAGTTATAACTCCTTTATATCGTTATATAAGGGATCAAGGTTATGAAATTCTTGATGGTAAATTTGTTAAACGTGAAAAGGATCATAATAAAATCATTGGTTATGATGATATAAATCAATTATTTTGGTATCCTGAAGGTATTGAAAGAATTATCTTTGAAGATGGTACAAGATTAGTTGAAGTACCTCAAGAAGATCGTTATTTAAAATTAGGTGATGTTGAATGGAAAAAAGTATTCTTTAAAACTTATAAAGAAACTCGTTCTTGGTTTCATTTGGCAACTAATTTTAATCGAATTTGGATTATTCATATTACAATGTTTTGGTTTTATACTGCTTATAATTCTCCAACTTTGTATACTAAGGATTATCAACAAATGGTTAATAATCATCCATTAAAACAAAGTACTTTATCTGCTGTTGCTCTTGGTGGGGTTGTTGCTTCATTAATTCAAATTATTGCTACCATTTCTGAATGGGCATTTGTACCAAGAAAATGGGCTGGTGCTCAACATTTAACAAGAAGATTAATGTTTTTATTGATTATTTTTATTATTAATTTAGCTCCTTCAATTTATATTTTTGGATATGTTCATATTGATAGAAAGGCTAAATCAGCATTAATTCTTGGTGTGGTTCAACTTGTTATTGCTATTATTACTTTTATATTTTTTGCAGTTATGCCTTTGGGTGGATTATTTGGTAGTTATTTGAATAAAAGAACAAGACGTTATGTTGCTTCACAAACTTTTACTGCAAGTTTCCCTCAATTAAAAGGTATGGATATGTGGCTTTCTTATGGTTTATGGGTTTGTGTATTTGCTGCAAAATATTCTGAATCTTATTCATTTTTAACTTTAAATTTAAGAGATCCAATTCGTTATTTAAGTATAATGGTTATGAGATGTCATGGTGAAAAATATTATGGTAATGTTGTTTGTAGACAACAAGCAAGAATTGTTTTGGGGTTGATGTATACAACAGATTTGGTATTATTCTTTTTGGATACTTATTTATGGTATATTATTTGTAATACAGTATTTTCTGTTGGTAGATCATTTTATTTGGGTATATCAATTTGGACACCTTGGAGAAATATTTTTTCAAGATTACCAAAAAGAATTTATTCTAAAATTTTGGCAACAACTGATATGGAAATTAAATATAAACCAAAAGTTTTAATTTCTCAAATTTGGAATGCTGTTGTTATTTCAATGTATCGTGAACATTTATTAGCAATTGATCATGTTCAAAAATTATTATATCATCAAGTACCAAGTGAAGTTGAAGGTAAAAGAACTTTAAGAGCTCCAACATTTTTTGCTACTCAAGATGATAATTCATTAGATTCGGAATTTTTTCCAAAAAATTCTGAAGCTGAACGTCGTATATCATTTTTTGCTCAAAGTTTATCAACTCCAATTCCTGAACCATTACCTGTTGATAATATGCCAACTTTTACAGTATTAGTACCTCATTATTCTGAAAAGATATTATTATCTTTAAGAGAAATTATTCGTGAAGAAGATCAATATACTAGAGTAACTTTATTGGAATATTTAAAACAATTACATCCAGTTGAATGGGATTGTTTTGTTAAAGATACTAAAATTTTGGCTGAAGAAACAAGTGGTACTAGTTTAAATAATTCAAATGATAATTTTGAAAAAGATGATAATGAAAAGGATACTATTAAATCTAAAATTGATGATTTACCATTTTATTGTATTGGTTTTAAAAGTGCTGCTCCTGAATATACTTTAAGAACAAGAATTTGGGCTTCTTTAAGATCTCAAACTTTGTATAGAACAGTTTCAGGATTTATGAATTATCCAAGAGCTATAAAATTATTATATCGTGTTGAAAATCCTGAAGTTGTACAAATGTTTGGTGGTAATACTGAAAAATTAGAACAAGAATTAGAAAGAATGGCTAGAAGAAAATTTAAATTTGTGGTTTCAATGCAAAGATTAACAAAATTTAGACCTGATGAATTAGAAAATACTGAATTCTTATTAAGAGCTTATCCTGATTTACAAATTGCTTATTTGGATGAAGAACCTCCTCTTAATGAAGGTGAAGAACCAAGATTATATTCTGCTTTAATTGATGGTCATTGTGAAATTATGGAAAATGGTAGAAGAAGACCTAAATTTAGAGTTCAATTAAGTGGTAATCCAATTCTTGGTGATGGTAAATCTGATAATCAAAATCATGCATTAATTTTTTATCGTGGTGAATATATTCAATTAATTGATGCTAATCAAGATAATTATTTGGAAGAATGTTTAAAAATTAGATCAGTTTTGGCTGAATTTGAAGAAATGAATGTTGAAACTGTTAATCCTTATACTCCTGGTGTTAAATCTGATAGTATTGAAAATCCTGTTGCAATTGTTGGTGCTCGTGAATATATTTTTAGTGAAAATGTTGGTATATTAGGTGATATTGCTGCTGGTAAAGAACAAACTTTTGGTACATTATTTGCAAGAACTTTAGCTCAAATTGGTGGTAAACTTCATTATGGTCATCCTGATTTTTTAAATGGTATATTTATGACTACTCGTGGTGGTGTTTCAAAAGCTCAAAAGGGTTTACATTTAAATGAAGATATTTATGCTGGTATGAATGCAATTTGTCGTGGTGGTCGTATTAAACATTGTGAATATTATCAATGTGGTAAAGGTAGAGATTTAGGGTTTGGTTCAATTTTAAATTTTACAACAAAAATTGGTACTGGTATGGGTGAACAAATGTTATCAAGAGAATATTATTATCTTGGTACTCAATTACCTTTGGATAGATTTTTATCATTTTTTTATGCTCATCCTGGATTTCATATCAATAATTTGTTTATTATTGTTAGTGTTCAATTATTTATGATTGTTATTATAAATATTGGAGCATTAAGAAATCAATCAATTGTTTGTATGTATGATCGAAATAAACCAATTACTGATCCACAAAAACCATGGGGTTGTTATGAATTAGTACCAATTATGGGTTGGGTTCAAAGATGTATATTGTCAATTTTTATTGTGTTTTTTATTGCATTTGTACCATTAGTTGTACAAGAATTAACTGAAAAGGGATTATGGAGAGCAATTGTTAGATTTACAAGACATTTTGGATCATTATCACCATTTTTTGAAGTATTTGTTTGTCAAGTTTATGCAAATTCTTTATTAACTGATTTATCATATGGTGGAGCAAGATATATTTCAACTGGTAGAGGTGTTGCAACTGCAAGAATTCCATTTAGTGTTTTATATTCAAGATTTGCAAGTGATTCAATTTATCTTGGTTCAAGATCATTATTAATGTTAATTTTTGGTACAATTACAATGTGGCAAGCAGCATTATTATGGTTTTATATTACATTATTAGCAATGTGTATATCACCATTTTTATATAATCCTCATCAATTTGCTTGGACTGATTTTTTTATTGATTATAGAGATTTTATTAGATGGTTATCAAGAGGTAATTCTAAATGGCATCGAAATTCTTGGATTGGATTTGTTCGATTATCAAGAACAAGAATTACTGGTTTTAAACGTAAAACATTGGGAGATCCAAGTGAAAAAGCTGCTGGTGATGTTGCAAGAGCTGGATTTACTAATGTATTTTTTACTGAATTTTTGATTCCATTAATTGTTGCTGCGGCATGTTTTATTGCTTATACATTTATTAATGCTCAAACTGGTGTTAAAAGTGATGAAGTTGAAACAGTTAATTCTGTTTTAAGATTAGCAATTATAACTTTTGGACCTATTGTTATTAATGCTGGAGCTTTGTTGGTATTATTTGCAATTTCATGTTGTGCTGGACCATTATTAGGAGTTTGTTGTAAAAAAACCGCAACAGTTATGGCAGGTATAGCACATGGTATTGCTGTTGTTATTCAAATTGTCTTTATTGAATTAATGTGGTTTTTTGAAGGTTGGGTTTTTTATAAAATGTTAATTGGTGTTATTGCTGCAATGGCTATTCAACGATTTTTCCTTAAATTATTGGTAATTTGTGTATTAACAAGAGAATTTAAACATGATCAAGCAAATAGAGCATGGTGGAGTGGTAAATGGTATTCTGCAGGATTAGGTTGGATGGCTTTTACTCAACCATCAAGAGAATTTGTTTGTAAAATTGTTGAACAAATGATGTTTGCTGGTGATTTTATGTTGGGTCATACATTATTATTTATGCAATTGCCATTATTATGTATTCCAATGATTGATAGATGGCATTCAATGTTATTATTTTGGTTAAGACCTTCAAGACAAATTAGACCACCAATTTTTTCATTAAAACAAAATAAATTAAGGAAAAGAATGGTTAAAAAATATGCCACTTTATATTTTGGAATCTTATTATTATTTGTGGTTTTAATTGCTGCTCCTGCAATTGCTGGTAAGAAAATGGATGTTAAAAGTATTACAAAGAATTTACCAGAATTTGCTGATGGTTTATTCCAACCAACTGGTCAAAATAATAATGATACTGGTAATGATCCTCCAAGTGGTGTTCTTACTTATACACCAACAATTGCAAATTATTCAACTTTACCTTAAATAGATAACATATAACAATATTATATTATATTATATTATATTATAACCTTAACGTATACGTATACGTACCGATCACCGTATAAATTGTAATTTGTAACCGATAACATTGGAAATTAATTCAATATATATTAATGCATGCTAGCGCTTTGAAAGCCCTTGAGAAATGTGTGACCATAGTAGGAAAGCTAGTAATGATATAGTACAGGCGTATTCCATGGCGACACGGTTATCGCTTGATGCTGAACGGTATGGCCATTATAGGACTGTAGTTAAGTCTAATAATAATACAAGTGGGAATGGAGGGGCAAGGTTAGTCAATCAGGGGACATTTTATGTTGAATGTCAAACATGTTATAGTCCCAGCAAAATAGCGGTATGTTTACATTGTTCGTATATTGGATGTTCGAAACATATAAGGACTGGTACGCATTCAACGGGGAAACATCATTTATGTGCCGATATTGCGCCTAATGGGGAGACTGTATTATATTGTATTAATTGTCAAGATTTTATTTATGATGAAAGATTTGAAATGGCAAAAATCAATACAATTAGATCATTGGTAATTGGATTTGATAAACCATTATTAAAAATGAATGAAGAATTAGAAGAACAAAAAAATTATGATGAATTAAAAAAAAATTTTATTATGCCATCATTTCAATCAACAACTGGATTAAAAGGGTTTTATAATATGGGAGCTACATGTTTTATGTCAGTTATTTTTCAATCATTTATACATAATCCTATTATTAGGAATTTTTATCTTGGTGGTGGTCATAATAGGTTTAGATGTCCAAGATCAAAAGATTATTGTTTATCTTGTAATATTGATGAAATCTTTTGTGATTTTTTTAATTCAAATAATGTACAAGGTTATGGTATAACTAATGCTTTAATAACTTCTTGGAAATTAAAAAAATCTTTAGCAGGTTCAAGTGAACAAGATGCTCATGAATTTTTACAATTTACTTTAAATGAATTACATAATACTCATTTTAATGAAGATGAATATTATGATAATATTATTAATAAGAATAATGAAAATGATGAAATTTCTTCAAATTTAAAAACAAATTTTGAAAATGATGATTCTAATTGTGAATGTGTTAGTCATCGTACATTTTTTGGTAAACTTCAAAGTAATTTACAATGTACATCATGTGGAAGTATTACTAAAACAATTGATCCAATGATGGATATATCTTTAGAAATTACTCAATCAAATGATAAAAAATCATCTCAAATTGAAACAAGTTTACAAGATTGTCTTAATAAGTTTACAAGTATTGAAAAATTGGATTCAACTTTATATTGTCAAAATTGTCAAACTCAAAGAATTGTTGAAAAACAGTTAAAATTTAAACAATTACCAGTTGTAATGTTAATTCAGTTAAAAAGATTTAAACATGATGCTGCTGCGACTAAAATTGAAACTTTTGTAAAGTTTCCTTTATATATTGATATGAAAAATTATACAACAATGAAAATCAATAATAAAAATAATAACTTGGTTTATGAATTATTTGGAGTCATTTGTCATCAAGGTTCTTTAAATACTGGCCATTATACTTGTATGATGAAAACTAAAGATGGGTCTTGGTTTTATTTTGATGATGGTACAGTATTAAAAACTGATACTTCAAAAGTATTAAAATCAAACGCTTATATGTTGTTATATGTTATTAAAGATGCTTTGTGCTTGTAACACGTACGCGTATACGCAGTTTACTAGGATAGTTATGCCATTCAAGTAGCTTTTATTTATTCATTATATAATATTTGTACATGCACATGTAGAGCTCGAGGTAGATCATGGTCCCCAGACTAGCTAGATTATAATAGTTCCAGTTGGGGTCGAAATATCGATCGATCAAAGCTTAATTTATATGGTCAAATTTGAATTGATTCTTCTATTTACACGACACAGGTTTTTCAGTTTTTCAGTTTTTCAAAATTTTTTAATTTTTTTTTCTTTTTGGTGGAGAATTTCAAATTCAACATTTAGAATGGCAGACACAATTGAAGGACAGTTTTATTGCCGGCTACCCAAGGCGGTTGAAGTCATTGGAGTGTCTCCACCAAAGTTTGATCCACTTGAAGGGTTTGAGTCGAAACCCTTTGAAGAATCATCATCAACAACAACATCAAATGGGTCTACAACTATTAGATCAGTTGTTTATTCACCTGACGGCAAGTTATTCGCATACGTTACGCCGGTTAGTGTCAAGATCATTGACAGCGAGACTGGCCAACAAGTGAACGTTATCAATTCGCGTGATATTGTTGAAATAAAATTTAGTCCCAAATCATCATTTTTATTAACATGGGAACGTCCAAAAAGAGATGAATCAAGTGGTAATTTGTTACCTAACTTAAGATTATGGGATCTTACTCAAGAAGCTAAACTTGTTGCATCATATGTTCAAAAATCATCCGTCAATAATAATGATGATAATTCATGGTCAGTTCAATTTTCATTTGATGAAAAATATTGTGCAAGATTAGTTACACCGACATTAATTCATTTCTATGATAGCAAATCAATTACTGAAGATCAAAAAAGTGTTAATATAATTTCAAAATTTGAATTAACAAATGGATCAAATATTTCTGAGTTTTTATTAAGTCCAGGACAAAATTATTCAATTGCAGTTTTTATACCAGCCAAAAATGGTCGACCAGCAAGTATTTCATTATATCAAATTCCAAATTTCAATAAACCAGTCTCACAAAAGACATTTTTCGAAGCTGATAAAGTTACCATGAAATGGAATAAATTAGGTACTGCTTTATTAGTATTGGCTAGTACTGATGTTGATAGATCAGGTAAAACTTATTATGGAGAGACTTATTTGTATTTGCTAGGTATAGCCGGATCATACGATTCAAGAATACAATTGAACCGTGAGGGACCTATTCATGATTTCAATTGGTCGCCTAACTCTAGAGAATTTGGAGTTGTTTATGGATTCATGCCTGCTGAAACCACTATATTCGACTCAAGAGGCAATTCGATCCATTCTTTACCTTTGGCCTCTAGAAACCATATCCAATTCAGCCCTAATGGACGGTTTGTACTTGTAGCAGGGTTTGGCAACTTATCAGGGACAGTTGATATTTACGATCGACAGAATAAATTTAATAAACTGAGTACTTTTGAAGCATCGAATAGTTCAGTTTGTAAATGGTCACCAGAGGGTACATTGATTCTTACTGCCACCACCTCGCCAAGACTAAGGGTAGACAATGGGGTTAAGATCTGGCATTATACTGGCAAATTATTATATTTTGTTGAGTATCCTGAATTATTGGGCGTTGATTGGAAACCAAGTAAAAATTTACCAGTGGCCAAAACACTGGCACCTGCCCCTGAACCACATCCATCTGCAAGTAAAGTGAAGACAAATGGGTCATCTTCATCTAATACTAAATCAGGTGTTTATAGACCACCTCATGCTCGTGGATTAAATAGATCAAATGGTCCACAGTCGTTATTCCAATTAACATCAGGAATCAACCCAACTTCCAAACAACCACAACAACCACAGCAACAGTCCAAAACAGCATTGAAGAATCAAAAGAAACGCGAGAACAAGAAGAACCACGAAAATAATGGTAAACCTCAAAGTAGTAGTACTACTGAAAAGGATAACGGTAGTAGTAGTGGTGGTGCTGCTTCTAACGAGAATACGGCCACCCCTGAAGATAAAAAAATTAGATCATTATTGAAAAAGCTAAGGGCAATTGAAGATTTGAAGAAACGTCAAGCAAACGGGGAAAAACTTGAAGATACTCAAATACAAAAAATCGGTACCGAATCAAGTGTACGAGAAAACCTTAATGCTCTTGGTTGGTCAAGTTAGAAATAACAACATATTTTATAATAAATATATTAACGTAAATCCTTTATGGTAAATGGAATATCATTATTGAGAATCACATGTCCGGGACTATAAGCAGACTTGTATAAGTTGGGTTCGGGATGAGGATGAAATGTTGATGAGATTTTACATTTCTTGATAATATCAATACCTGGTGGATCAGTTAATCTGAATATCCCATATGAAGGAGTTTGAGTTGGTGCACAAACAATTGCTATAGCTTCCGGTAACATTATTTGGTAAGAATTTTGAGTATGTAAATCAATTGATGATAAAAAACATGATTGGGTTGGATGTGTATGGATCCAACCAAGAATAAATAATTCATTTTTATCAACGCATTCAAATAAATCTTCTTCATTTGTAGTTTGACATGTATCACTTGTAGCTACTTGGCTTGGTATGACCAAATGAGTAATAAAAAATGCATTACGGTTCAGTTTACCACAAAGAATCCCACAAGTTTCAAGGTTACGCTTAGTATTATCATTAGCGATCTGTAAAAAGCTATCGCGAAGTTTACTTGGAACAAATACCATTCGTAATGGTTGGCCTCCTTCAGTTGTATATTTAGTTTTATGCTCGATTTGGTCAGTTTCATCATCATGTTTAGGAGGAATCCTTGGAGGTGGGTCATCCAAAGATTCCAAAACATTTTGATCATTATTCCTTGTAGGTACTTTGGGATAAGACAAATTTGTAGGCAAACTTTCATTTGATATTGGGATATTATTATCATGTAATCGTTTCATTAATGATAATGTTTCTAAAAATGCAGGATCTTGTAAATCAATTTCTGATAATTCCCCATTATCTAATTTCCCAATAGCACCACGTGTATCATCATTTCTTTCAGTTGTTGTTTCTAATTGAGGCTTACTTGGTAACGGTTTGTGCTGTTTACTTTTGTTATAAACTTGTAAGTTTTTATTAAGAATCGGTTTTAAATGTTCCAAATATTCAATTACTCGCGGTAATTCCTTACTGGTCAAACTTTTCAGCTGCCGTTTCTTGCCAGGATCCCCTTTCAGTTCAGGATGACTCGGTAACCAGTTTAATAAAAGATCAGCAAACCTAGTATACAAAATAAATGCTTCCTCATAACTACCCTCGGACCGATACTGGTCAGCTTGACGATAAACGGTCCTCGCAACATGAATCCAGCTGCGAAACGATACGCTGTCGGTGTAGTCGTACCGCTTGGCCTCTGCGGCCAGCTGAGCGATACTTCGTGGGCCCATACCGCTATGGGTACATTTAGTTACCTTTGGTAAGTCGATTTTAGTGTCAAAATCAGATCGCCGTAACGTTATTGTATCGAGCGCCCCTGGGGCCTGTAATTTTTTTTGGCTACGTAATATATTGCAATTGTACAAATTGTATTACCAGATGTTTCCAGTTGAGAAAAGGTTAAAAGATACTATGGATAGGTAGATATGTTATTTGGTTCAAGACATTGTAAGGTTTGAAGCACATTGAAAGTATGTTCTATGTTCTACGTACCTTAGCGGACACTATTATAACATGTGATATCCCAATTCACATATAGTTATACTCGATAACTATGAGCAACATAGGCTTCTTCAAGGAAGTCCAAATCTTCTTTGGTTAACTCAATCTTCAAAGCTTCAATTGCTTCATCGATTCTTTCTGGTTTGCTAAACCCAATAATTGGAGCGGTACCTTTATGAACAGTCCAAGCAATTGCCAATTGTGCCATTGATACACCCTTTTTCTTCGACAACTGTTCTACCCTATCAACTACTTCTTTATCTGAGTCACTGCCTAAGCTTAATCTTTGGAATCCAGGATCAGACTGTGCTCTGATAGTTGAACTTAACTCATTATAAGGTCTTGAAAGAGCACCTCTAGCTACGGGACTCCAAGGAATCAAGCCTACTCCTGTTTCTTTGCAAAATGGGATCATTTCCCGTTCCTCTTCGCGGTAAATGAGATTGTAGTAGTTTTGCATGGAAATAAATTTGGTCCAGCCATTTTTTTCGGCAATATACTGTAATTGAACAAACTCATAGGTTTTCATTGATGAGGCACCAATATATCTAACTTGACCAGTTTTAACTACATCATGCAATGCTTCCATTATTTCTTCTTTGGGAGTTTCATGGTCAAGTCTGTGGATCTGTAAAACATCAATGTACGTACCCAGCCGTCTAACCGAATCATTTACAGCGTCAAAAATATGTTTTCTTGATAAACCCTGACGGTTAATCCAAACTGTTGGATCGGCGGCATCTTCAGAAAATGTTTCATTGAAGGGAAAAAGCATTTGGAAAGAATAACCACAGTTGATCTGTTGATATTGTATTTTTTCAGGAATTTACCAATGATTACTTCACTTTGACCGTTGGAATAAATATCTGCAGTATCAAAAGTACGGATCCCCTTATCATAAGCATATTTCAATAACTTCAAAGCTTCATCTTCTTCTAAAATCCATTTTTGCCATTTGGGGGTACCGATAGACATGCCCCCAAAGATGACCCTGGACACCTTGAGTCCTGATTTACCCAAATTGACGTATTCCATGTTAAAAATAAATAAAATACTTGGTCAATTACCTGGGAGAGCTGGACTATATTTATAATCGTTCATCGAGATGCATCGATGTCAGGGACGGATCCGAAAACGGACTTACTCGGAGTTAACTGATAAGGTATGATGATATTCACAACTACATGTATATATATTGCAAACTAAACGTCTAGAACAGGATGAGGAGCATAAGGCTCTTCGAGATAGTTCAACTCATCTTGGGAGAATTTGATTTTCAAGGCTCCAATTGCGTCATCAATTCGTTCTGGTTTGCTGAACCCAACGATTGGCGCCATACCTTTATTTAATACCCAAGCAATAGAGATTTGGGCCATGCTGACTCCTTTCTTTTTGGCCAATTCCTCGACCCGTTCAATGATCTCTTTATCGGAGACATTGTGGCCACTCTTAAGTACCTTCAAGTATTGGTCGGTTTGACCTCGAAGTGTTTTCTGCTCTTCTGATAAAGGCCGGGTAAGTATTCCTCTAGCTACAGGACTCCAAGGAATCAAGCCTACGCCTGTTTCTTTGCAAAAAGGGATCATTTCCCGTTCTTCTTCACGGTAAACCAGGTTGTAGTAGTTTTGCATGGAAATGAATTTAGTCCAACCATTTTTTTCGGCAATGTACTGTAATTGAACAAACTCATAGGTTTTCATTGATGAAGCACCAATATACCTTACGTGACCATTTTTAACTACATCATGCAATGCTTCCATTATTTCTTCTTTGGGAGTTTCATGGTCAAGTCGGTGGATCTGTAAAACATCAATGTACGTACCCAATCGTCTTACTGAATCATTTACAGCGTCAAAAATATGTTTTCTTGATAATCCCTGACGATTAATCCAAACTGTTGGATCATCAAGATCTTCAGTGAAGGTCTCATCAATAGGGAAATAACACTTGGATAAAATAACAACAGTTGATCTGTTGATATTGTATTTTTTCAGGAATTTGCCAATAATAACTTCACTGAGACCATTAGAATAATAATCAGCAGTATCAAAAGTACGAATTCCCTTATCATAAGCATATTTCAATAATTCAATTCCCTCGTCTTCTTCAATGACCCAATCTCGCCATTTACTGGTCCCGAAGGACATTCCACCGAGAATGATGTTGGACACCTTGAGACCAGATTTACCCAAATTCACGTATTCCATGTTGAAAAAAAAAACTTGTCAGTGTTAAAAGAGAATTCTTGGCATAGACCACTATTTATAGATCTATCTAGATGATCTAGATGATCTAGATCTATTTATCCGATGACACATTATGATTCACGAGAACTACGCACGGCTGACCATTACCCCAGATTTTCAATATCATTGACAACTAAAAAGCTAATTATAAGATCACTTATTAACTTTATTCACAATGGTCTTCCTTTCTCCATCAAATACGGTTAGCAAAGGATGAGGAAGATAGGGTTCTTCGAGATAAGTTATCTCTTCGTCAGATAACTCAATGTTCAAAGCATCAATAGCTTCATCGATTCTTTCTGGTTTATTAAACCCAATGATAGGACTAACGCCTTTATGCAAGGACCAAGCAATTGCCAGTTGAGCCATTGATACCTTTTTCTTGGTTGCCAGTTCCTCTACTCTGCCGATAATGTCCTTATCGGAAGTCTGATACCCTAGCTTCAAATAGCTGGCGAAATCAGTTTGCGCTCGTAAAGTGGCCCCGGTTTCTAACCATGGCCTTGCTAGCATACCTCGAGCAATGGGACTCCAGGGGATCAAGCCTACGCCTGTCTCTTTACAGAACGGGATCATATCGCGCTCTTCTTCCCGGTACACAAGGTTATACAGACCTTGCATGGAAATGAACTTAGTCCAACCATGTTTCTCTGCAACCGCTTGCAATTGAACGAACTGATGGGTTCTCATCGATGAGGCACCAATATACCTAGCCTTGCCGCTCTTGACCACGTCATGCAGCGCTTCCATTATCTCTTCCTTGGGGACGTTGGCATCGAATCTATGGATCTGGTACACGTCAACATAAGTGCCCAACCGTCTTACTGTATCGTCAATTGCGTCCAAGATATGTTTTCTTGACAACCCAGCTCGGTTGATCCAAGCAATGGGGTCTTGTGGATCTTCTTTAAACCCTTCATTGACCGGTGACCAGCATTTGGAAAGAATAACCACAGTTGATCTATTGATATTGTATTTCTTCAAAAATTTACCAATAATCACTTCGCTTTCACCATTGGAATAAATGTCGGCAGTATCAAAAGTACGAATTCCCTTATCGTAGGCATACTTTAATAGCTGCAAAGCTTCATCTTCTTCAAGTACCCAGGGTTGCCATTTCTTGGTACCAAGTGACATTCCACCAAGAATAATTCTTGATACTTTTAGTCCAGATTTACCCAAATTAACAAATTCCATGGTTGACACTATGCTTTTTTTGTTTGTTGCAAGTTGTTACATGTTGACTTAACGGAAACCCACGCAGTATTTATAGCTTTTCCCCAGAATTGGCTTCTCCGAGAGGTTCGATGGTTGTATGAGGTATTTTTGTCGGAGACCCGTCAACGTCGCCGAGAAACCACCGATCGGAAGACTGCATCGGCGTATACGGATATAAGGTAGGTTATATTATTACGCGATAAAATCGATGTATGATAGTGCCTCAAAGAGCGAGAATCAATGATGGATGGACATGGACGTGAGTTGCCTATTTGGGAAGTGGCTGCTGTATAGATGAGTAGTCAGTAAATGTGGCTAAGAGATTCTAATAGGGACATTTCCACAATGGAAATGGTGAACGCGGTTATACTGGTTGATCGACAACTTTAAAGTTCCCAAAAGGGAAATTCAGGGGGCGTGGCACATTTTTCCCCAATATTTACTTTTCCACAGTATTTACATACAAACAGGCTACGAAAATCCTAGAAGGATTTCTATTGTATTTACATTTTTCTAAACAGACGAGTAAATGGATTCTTGATATCATTATCTCATGCAACTAGCCAATGTCTGCTGTAATAGAAACCTTTGTTAGTTTAAGCTAGGATGCCTAGCCGGACTTTAATCGATCGATCGATAGGCAGAACAGAAGTATGATCATTCTATAACGGTATATATATACGTACGTAGCATGTATAGATCTAGGAAGCGCTAGCGCTTAGAATTCTAATTATCTAATATATTGCAATATTGACAATCAATAATATATCAATATTGGCGTTATTAATAATACCGTGTACGAATTCAGACGTAATTACTAATTAGCAGGATGAGACTCAAGATACGGTTACCTGGACAGGCTACTGTTGTCAATTTACAGTCCAAGCCGGATAACGAGCTTTTACTTGGTGATTTGCTTTCATCACTTGATATTGGAGTCGAAGCGGTTAAGGCAGGATATCCCCCCAAATCCATCAATGTTGATGATCTTTCCCAAAAGCTTACCAGTTTAGGGATCCGTTCTGGCGACCAACTTATTGTTACGCCTGTAGGCGAAGGGAACAAACAGTTGGTTGAGGATAAAAGCTCGGTTTCTACAGAGATTGTTCCTGAGAATGCAGTCAAATGTGGTGATGGATATTTAGTTGTAAGAGTAATGGAAGATGATAATTCATGCATGTTTAGAGCGTTTGGTTATACGTTAATGAAGAATAGTGATACGATGTTTGAGTTTCGGAACATTGTTGCTGATACCATTGAAAATAATCCAATTGATTATAATGATGCGATATTAGGTCAACCAAGACGAAAATATATTGAATGGATTTTAAAAGAAACAAGTTGGGGTGGTGCTATTGAACTCGATATACTTTCAAAGTATTTCGGAGTTACCATTAAATCATTAGATGTGTCTACTGGTAGAGTAGATGATTTTAATCCTGGCCAAGATACATTTGTTATTGTTGTTTATAGTGGTATTCATTATGATGCTGCTGTATATACTACTGATCCCAATGGGTCATCTAAGGGTGAATTGGATATTGGTGTTTTCCAACAAGATCAGTTTGGTGAAACCGTTCTACAAGCATTAATAGAATTGGCGGTTAAATTGAAAAAGGCTCATTATTATACAGATACTAGTAAATTTCAAATCATTTGTAATACATGTAAACAGAAATTGATTGGAGAAAGAGGGGTTGCTAAACATGCAGAACAAACTGGTCATACAGATTTTGGAGAAATAAATTGAATATATATATATATATTTATATGAATTAATGCCAATTATTATTATGAGGAGTATAAAGTTCATCAAGGAATTTAATTTCATCATTAGTAAGAATTAAATTAATAGCTTTAACTGCTTCATCAATTCTTTCAAGTTTATTAAATCCAATAATTGGATTAACTCCCTTAGCCAACAACCAAGCAATAGAGATTTGAGCCATTGATACTTGTTTCATTTTAGCCAATTGTTCTACTCTACCAATAATCTGTTCATCGCTTGGATTATTTGAAAGTACCATGCTCATTGTTGGAGATTTACCTCTTGGTGTAGCAGCACGATCAATCCAAGGACGAGTCAATAATCCACCAGCAAGAGGACTATAAGGGATTAACCCTACTCCTGTTTCATTACAAAATGGGATCATTTCACGTTCTTCTTCACGTTGGATCATATTATAATAATTTTGCATTGAAATGAATTTAGTCCAACCATTTTTTTCAGCAATAAATTGTAATTGAGCAAATTGATAAGTTTTCATTGAAGAAGCACCAATATATCTTACATGACCAAGTTTGATCACATCATTCAAAGCTTGCATTGTTTCTTCCATTGGAGTATCAGGATCAAATCTATGGATTTGTAACACATCAATAAAAGTTCCTAATCGTTCAACTGAATCATTTACAGCATCAAATATATGTTTTCTTGATAACCCTGACTCATTGACAAATTGAGAAAAATCAAATTGGTTTCTTGTATACCCCTTATTGACAGGTAAGTAACATTTTGTTAAAATAACAACAGTCGACCGTTCAATGTTGAATTTTTTAAGAAATTTCCCAATCAGTTGTTCACTTGTACCTGCTGAATACATATCAGCAGTATCAAAAGTACGTATACCCAAATCATATGCGTGTTTCAATAACCCAAGGGCCTCTTCTTCGTCATCAACAACAAAAGGCATCCATTGTTTATCGCCAATACCCATGGCACCAAACACCACTTTGGATATTTTCAATCCAGATGTTCCTAGTCTTGTATATTCCATGATTGAATGATTATAAGACAACCTGGCCAGGATATCTAGGGGGAATAGTGGCCTTTTTATATTCGTCTGGGTCCCGGATTTAGCCAGAGCCGCATGTCCGAGGCGGGCACTACGTCAGGCATTTGATATAAAGGGCTCTACGTAGCATACTGGTATTAGCCTACTAGGTTCAAAAGAATACAGGGTGAATACTAGTCTCGGATTTAAGTGGATTGTTAAAACCGAAACCAATCCAAAACGAGGATGAACAAGGACTTTTCCGGGTTTTATGCAATGATTTGTAATTCTGAAGAGATAAGACCTCCTCAGTGAGTCATTTGACCCAATTATTTTGAAACCTTTCGAATGGGAAGTTTGGAAAGGTCGAAATGTGCCTGAATTTGTAGTGTTTGCCCAATTAGGAAGTATGATTATTCATGTACGCACACACGTATCTGCACTGTAAAATATAGTGAAGTATAAGTGCGCATACGTATTAATTACAAATCCAAATCTGAACCATCATCATCATCATCATCACCATCACCATCATTAATATCATTCAAGGATGAATTAATTCTTGAATCCTTTGAATCGATTGCTCCGATTGTTACTAAGAAATTTATCATATCCTTTAGAGTCGTTGAATTGCCCCCCAAACCTGCCAACGTCACCAATTGCTGTTTGACTTCCGAGTTGTGATAAACCAGTATCGTAGGACAACTCTCGGGACGATAATTCTCATTGATCTGTCGAGCATCGATTTCTACAAACTTGATATCCTTGAACTGGCCTGCCAGCCGCTCGAACAGCGCATGCGCCAGCTTGCACTGGGGCACCCCGTTGTAACTTATAAGTAGAACCACGTAAACCGCATTGGCAGAAGCTTCAGTGACTTGTTTCGAATAATCCGGCTTGGAAATCCGGAAAACCTGACCGAACTTCTCTCGCGACGCCAGCTGTTTCATCTCAGCCATCCGTCGCTGGCGGTACTGCTCAATGAACTCCTCGTCTTCCAGCCCTTCTTCATCCAATTCATCCAGTTCATCCAAAGTCTTGTCTTCCAGCCGGTTCGCATGAGCCCGTTCTGCTTCCTCCTCCTGCAGTCGCTCGAGCTCCGCACTGGGCGACGGAGGCTTCTCAGGAATCACCCCGTGCTGCCGCAGAATGTCGTTCCACTCCGTGTCCTCGTTAGGATCAACCTCAACATTCATTCTAATATATCAATATATTATAACAATATATTATAATATTGTTGTATGAAATTTCAATATATTTGTAACGTTGGCTAATAGAAATAGTCGTTCTTCCGGGTAACAGATCGATAAACTTTAAATTGTTAGACAAACATAACACTTTCTATACCATTGAAATTTCATATTGCAATATATTATAACTTATAGCTATAAAGGACAATATTGATATAACGTTATTTTGTTAGGTGAAAAATATTTTTTTTATATTTTTATTTATATTCATTTCATTTATTTCCCTTTATTTTCATTCAAAATGGGACGATACTCGGTGAAGCGGTACAAGACGAAACGGTATACGAGGGACTTAGACCAGGTGCTGAACGACGACCTGGGATCAGAGAAACGGATCTTGGAGCTGTCGAATCAGCCATTCGACGAGTCCAAGCCAGGATTGGGCCAACATTACTGTGTTCCCTGTGCTCGGTACTTTGAGACGGCGTTTGCATTGACGACTCATCTGCGAGGCAAAGTGCACAAAAGGGTCGTACGCTCGCTAAAACAGTTGCCGTACACCGCAGAAGAAGCAGATGCGGCTGCTGGCCACAATGTGCAACAATATGCCAAAAAGCAGTCGAAACAAAAACAGATTCTCACCGATTCTTCGCCTTTGGTTTCTGCTCTTCTCAGCGACCGTCCGTCAAAGTCATCATCGGAAGCGGAAGAGCCGCTCTCTCATCCGGACCAGGAAATGGCAGACCAATAATATATTATACTAGTTATAATATAATAACATATATGTTAATTATAAAATTGGTAATATATATTTTTATTGGCGGATTTGAATCGGATTTGAGTCGGATTTGAGTGAAATATTTTCAAAATTTGAAATTTTATTAAATGTTATGTGAGCGGAAAGATAACGGTTTTTTATCCGCATTTTTAAGCGATGAGTTAACAATCAACGGTTAACCTTTGGCGATTTGTGATCTCATCTCCGGACAATGAAAAACTATTTAAAATGCTTAGACTTTGGCAAAGTATAAAAAGGCCATTAATTTCTTCATCTTTCTCAACCAAACAATTGCAATATTCTCCTCACCGTTTATATTCCTTTTCTTCTTCTTCTTCTTCAATAAATATGAGCACCGATAACAAGGCCTGCTGCACTCTTCCCGCCGCCAAGGGCGACTATGTGTCCAAGGGCAAGCTCACCAAAATTGGGTCCTTGAACACTTACATCACCGGTAACGAATCTTCTTCAAGGGCAGTTTTGCTCACCTACGACATCTTTGGCTACCTTTCTGGGATTAGACGTGGTGCAGATACGCTTGCCGAGGGATTGGATGCTCTTGTTTTGATTCCTGATTTTTTCAATAACAATTATGGAGATTTATCATTGTTTCCTCCTGATAATGAAGAAAAATTGACAAAAGTTAAGACCTTTTTAGGATCTTTACCATCACCTCAATCTGTTTTGGAGCAAATTAAACCATTTGTTAAGGATGTTGAAGCTGCTTACCCTTCAATCAAATCTTGGGGTATCTTTGGTACTTGCTGGGGTGGGAAAGTCGCCGCTTTAGCTTCTTATGAAGGAACCTTTTTCAAGGTTAGTGGTCAAACTCATCCTGGTTTATACAATGGTGATGATGCAAAAATTATTACAATTCCTCATATAATTCTTCCTTCAAAGGATGAAGATGATAAAATTACTCAAGTTTATGAAGAAACTTTGACTAAAAATAATATTCCTCATTTTATTAAAGTATATCATGAAGCTTATCATGGTTACATGGCAAATAGAGCTAATTTTGATTTACCAGAAATTGAATCTGCTTTTACTGATGGTTATAAACAAACTATTGAATTTTTCAACAAATATCTTTAAAAAAATATAGATATTATATAACATAGTTATAGAATGTAGAATTAGTTTGTTGTTTAACAATTTGATTAAATATTTCAAAATCATCAAGTCCTAATATAGGTGTTTGCTCAATTGATGATTTCTTACATGGAAAATATAATCCATGGAAATATGACATGTGAGGACTTTTAGAACCATCTTTATTATCTTTATCATCACCACTACCACCCAATTGAAAATCATTCCCCCAAGAACAATGAGGATTTTGTTGACCTAAACATTGATAAACATTTTTTAAATCTGGATTAGGTCCTGGTTGATTAATATAAATTTCTCCAGATAATTGTTGATATCCAATAAATGGAATTTTAACCACTATATCATCCTTATGAGTGATTCGATAATAATTCCTTGGTGAATTAATCAATCCAGTAGTTCTAAACGCTCCATCAAACCAATTAGCAAAATTCTTATTCCCAATCAATGGTTCACCAGCAGTTATAACCATTAATCGATCTGGATTCATCCCAGCAGCAATAAAATGGGCTCCACACAAGGCAGCAACAGCACCACCTAATGAATGACCAACAATTCTAATCTTCAACTTAGGATAACTCCAGAGATATTTCTGGGCAGTGGCAGCAAACTGGTTAAATGCTTCAATGTACGCTTGATTAAACCCTTCATGGACTTTACATCCAGGACATGGCACCCTTGGATATATATTCCCCTGTGGGGTAGGCTCAATTAACCCTCTAGCTAACCCTACATCAAAATCAATTTGATTGATATTAATATCACTATGAACATCGGTTTTGGATGCAGTACCTCGAAATGAAAGAATCAATTCATTTTGTTCCCAGCTAACTGCAAGTACTCCCGTACATGCGTTATCAAATGATGGATTCCCAGGAATAGGCTTAAACGTATCAATGATTTGTACTCCTTTAATATCACTACAAAGTGTACAATCAATTGAACTAACAACCGCAGGCACAGACGTATTAGATAAACAACCAGCCATCCACATCAAATTAACACTCTCAGCCAATTTATCATACGTAGCCTGGTCAATGGGTAATAACGATTTATCAGGAACAGTTGCTCCAAACCCATTATCAAAAATCGCAACTAATATCAATATCCAGATATACATGGTGTTGAATAAAAGATAAAATATTTAATATTCAATTATTTCATGGTATATAAGACAAATTGATTAGGTTCTACCAATTAAACCTTACCAAACAAGGTAAACAACGTACAATAGAATAAAAGTAGATATAGTAGTATAGTGATACAGTAGATATACAAATTCAATGGTATTAATGAATAAGTAAAAGTTTGGGGGTATTCTGTATGAATATGTTTATGGGTAGATAATGTTTGGTATTTAGAAGTAACGTAAGGAATCACACTGGTAACACATGTAAATATCCTAACTATTTAATTGTAAGTCCAAAGCTAGAACTAGCACTCTCAAGCCTGAAAAGTGCAATTGCAATAATATATTGCTGAATTCGGGCCTAGTTATTTATTGTAGCTATATAGGTCTGACAAGCTGGCATGCATGGAGACTATAGCTATAGCTATCGATATCTCGAGATTCTCGACGTCTTATAATTATAAGCTTGCAATTGCTGGTCTAGCTAATCGATCGTTAATATCTATAGGCTTATAACATAGATATAGACGAAGTACTACGTATACGTAGGCAAGTTGGCTCTAGAGCTCGAGGTACCATGAATTACATTAAGAAAGCGATATACGGGCCCGACCCGTTAGAACAGAAACGGAAATGCAATTCACTGATTCGACAGAATCAACGGGAGCTTGATAAACAGTTATCGACTTTGAATACATTAGAAGGCAAGACCAAAACAATGATTAAGAATGCTGCTAAACGGAATGATATGAAATCTGCAAAATTACTAGCAAAAGAGATATACGGAGTCAAGAAACAGCGGTCAAAGCTATACAAATCCAAGGCCCAGCTGAACTCTATTTCGATGCAAGTAAATGAAGCATTTGCCCTACGCAAGCTTGAAGGTAGCATGAAGGCGAGTACGGGGTTAATGAAAGATGTCAATTCACTTATACGGTTACCTGAGATTATGGGCACTATGAATGCGTTAGGCCAAGAATTAATGAAATCAGGGCTAATAGATGAAATGGTCACGGACACTTTGGACGCGCTAGATGAGTTCGAAGATGACGAAGAAGAAGCCGAGGCTGAGATTAATGGAATTCTAGAAGAAGTTATCGGTAACAAGTCTGAAACGAAACCAGTAGCAAACGTTCCTTCACAGCCAATCGAACAAGAAGAAGAAGAAGAAGAGGAAGAAGAAGAGGAAGAAGAAGAGGAAGCTGACCAAGCAATGATTGAAAGTATGAAAAAACGGTTAGAAGCTTTACAAAGCTAGCGAACGTTATTAACTAATTCTGCATTTTATTTTATATGTATTTCTAATTTATTTGAACCCCAACATTAATATATCTCAATTATAACCAATAACTGATAATGCATAATTATTTATAACTCCATATGCACTTCATTGTGAATATTCATGTTGCAATGGGGCATCTATATGCTATCTTGTCAATAATCACGATCGGTGATGCCTCAAATGCTTCATGATGATTTGCGGCAAAAATCCACTAGTAGTAATGGCTATGGCCGTTTCCCTTGTAGCTGGTACGCTCTGTGCGGGTTATAATACAAATCCCCTGATGGGTTCCAAGGGGCATCGTTCTTCCTACACCTAGCCATTATCCAGGGAAACTCGAAGTAAAAAAAAGTCCCCGGTGATTATTTTGGGGGTTTCGAAATTTATACCTCAGACAGGCTACAAATTTCTGGATTTTCTTTAATTTATATACTGATGGGTCTGCCCGGTGATAGAGGAGCTCGTAAGCTCACGAAAGATGAAATCCAGGAATTGGTGCGGATGTTTCGACAATTACATCCAGATATCCGAGCGGAAAAGTTGAATGAACAAATAACTCTTAGAGACAATCTAATGGAAGCTATTAAACAGTCCAAACGAGAAGTAATGGATACTAGTATTGTAAGGTCGTCTCGCCATATTCCTTCAATACCCAAATACAACCATGAACATAAAGTGAAATTCCGCGGTCACAATAAAAAAGTATACAATCTGGTTAAATCTAAAGATGAGTTGTACGTGGCTTCGACCGGCGAAGAGGGAGTTGCAATCATATGGGATGCTCAGACGGGCGATATGTTGAATGCAGTCAAAATAGAACATACTTCTGCTTTGGCTTCAGCTATGAACACTGACAATACGATACTAGCAGTTGGTGGATTGAGAAACTCAGTGGAGTTGTTCTCGCTTAGAGGCGACGAACCTCAAGTTGAAGAGTATAACTATATTGGTGATAATCGTCGAAGAGGCGGTGGAGGAGGTGGTGGTCGTACTAATAATAAATGGGGGTTGGGTAAAAAGAGAGGTCTTTATGACAGTCCGGATATGATTTTTAAAGGTCATAGAGGCCATGTAACTGGAATTGCGTTTTTGAATTCAACCAAAGCTGTTACTTCAAGCATCGACCGAATATGTAAAATGTGGGACGTCAATTCTGGCACCCGGTTACGTGATTTCAAAGATCATTCTAATGCTGTTTATGGCATTCAAGTGTCTCCAAAGGATCCAAGGATCTTAGGAACAGCTTCAAGAGACTCAACGGTAAAATTGTGGGATATCCGAATGAGACGCAATATCCAATCATTCAGTTTTGATAGGAAAAGTGGTAGCATAGTAAGTTTCAATTTCCACCCTCAAGCTGATTATATTACTGCCATATCAGAAGAAAGTGTTATTAAAATGTTTGATTTCAGAGCTGATGGCGAATCCCAAGAACATCGTATCCATTTCGTTGGCACCCCTACTCATACAGAGTTCACTACTTCAGGTAGAGTTCTGGGGATTGGCTTTGAAAATGGCGAAATCTTATTTTTGGATATTATTAAAGGCCAAGTTGTATCTAATATGGGTGCTCATAGTCAATCTATATCAGGATTGGTTCGTACCAGAGATACATTTACAACTTCAAGTTTCGACGGGTCAATAAAGGGTTGGAAACCCGTTCCAGAGAAACCGTAAAATCCCTATTTGTTTATCTTTATAGTTTTGTATTAAAAATATCTATTTACACGCTTATGTTTATGTTCAAAGTTCATGTTTTAATCCTTGTTGATTTTGGCAAGAATCTCTGAATCTCTGAATAGTAACAAATCCTCGTCACCGACCTTGATAGAAGATCCGCCAAAGGGTGGAATCAGAACCCGGTCGCCGGGTTGCACGGAAGGACTGACGGTCTTGCCGTCCTTGTCACGGGCACCTGGACCAACAGACAAAACGTCGGCTTCATTGAGTTTCTCAACGTTCTTTTCTGGAATATATATCCCTGAAGCAGTCTTAGTGTCAGCTTTCAACCGACGGACAAGAACTCGGTCGAGCAATGGAACAACGTTCTTGAATGACTTGAGAGTAGACTACATGGGTTAGCATTATGTCCCATAAAATGCTATATTATCGCGTACTTACCATTTTGTTTGGGAAAAAAAAATCTGGAGAATGAAAATTCAACGAGTAATCAAGCTCCGATCTGATGTTATATATAATCGAGATCTGTGGAACCTTCGAGAATAACGATATTGATAGATTCGGATAGATCCATGCAAGATTCGAATTCGAATTCTCCAGATAAATATACAATAAATACTACCAAATACTACATACTAATGTTTATAGTTCTCGGCTAGGGTTTTCAGCTTTGTAACGATTTCAGCAGCTATTCCTGCAGTAGTTGCTTCTAAATCGTACCGTTTTGGTCCAGAAGCTTTCATTACCACCACTTTGAAATTTGTTGGTACTTTTTTAGATTGTTTACATTTCATGATTTGGCCAATATGGAACGTTGTCGTTTTGGGCGAATCAAACCAAGTCCGGTCTTCGGATGGCATAATATAAATATACTCCCCATCAATTGCCAAGGTCCGTTCATGTCTTGAAATAAACGACATGGGTTGTCTTCTCCATATAGTATATCTGATATATTCTTGTGCAACCAAATCAGATGATGGAGCTATTGGTTCATCAGTGTTTGGCCCAACAACACCGCTACCAGTGGTAACATTATTGATATTTGCAACGGCTCGTTTATATTTATAGTCATCTGTTAATGTCCATCTATCTCTTTCACGGCCACCGCTATGATTTCGAGTTAGTATCACTCTAGAATTATTATCGTACCCATTTTCAACCGTTATAACTCTTCTTGGAGTCAATTCCAATTGATATTGGCCATCAAGATCTTCCACAATCATATCATTAGATATAAGTATCCTTGTTCCGGCAACTTTCAATGTATAAGATGTTACATCCAATTCCTTTGATTTACAAACTTCTTTTAGTAATGATGAGACTTGTGTATTTATATCAACATTCTTACTCCAGTAAACTTTAGAAATCAATTCATCGTAAGGATATTGATATATTCTGATAGTTATGGTTTGTCCGACTATTACTCCATCATTTTTATTTTTGCCCTTTTGTTGATCAGGTTTTTTATGTTTACTTGGAGTTATTCGTTCATTTTCAATAACTTGATCAGCACTAGCTTCTACTAATGCAAACTCATCAAATGAAAATGCTGAAACTATCCTTGTGCGATCTAAAGCAGGGAAATCTTCATCTGGCTCACCATCTTCTTCAACTATATGTAAATTCCATTTATTAGCATCTCTCATATCATCTTCTAGAGCTGGACTTCGTTTTAATTGATCGTAACAATAAAGCGCAAACCCTATAGTGTCACATACAGTTACATCAGGCTTAACCACAACATCCCAAGGAAGTTTAGGATTTTCACATGATGGCATGTAAATTTTTAATCTTATAGGATTATTACCACCTTTACCGGATGCAGATATATATTGTTCCAAGGGGTTATCAAAAGTAGCTTGTTTATCTCTAATCTGGGAAGATAACTTGGAACTTCTTTGAAGGCTAGTAACAAAATTATTATTAGGTGCAAAATTAATCTCATCATCTACCGGTTTATTATTATTATTATTATTATTATTATTATTATCCCTTTTTGGCCGTGAAGCAACGGTAGCAGCTCTTGGTCGTGACCCTGCGCTTAACCGTCGACCACTATTGTTGCTAGTATCCAAGGTGGTCGTGCTCGAATGATGTTTCAAAGGTTTAGCTGCATCTAATGACTGTTGGCGTTGCGGGATCCGTCGTTCATTGGTCGTAGATGTTATACTACCAGCAGTTGATCTTCGAACTCGTGGAGTTACACTTGCTGATGATCTTGAAGTCGTTGGCGATTCCAAATCTGACCCATTGCCATGGGTTGAAGTGCCATTAGATTCAACATTATCCGACCGTTGTCGTTTAATTTGCTCGGAAACATACTCAAAGTCTTCTTCGATATCACTATCATCCTCAACGTTTGTATTCTGTCTCACCACGGCCGAGCCGTCTTTGAAGTAATCCTCGTACTCATCTTCATCCTCCTCGTCAAATTCATCCGAAGATTCATTACTAAGGTCAGATAAAGATTCATCAATATCATCATCGTCATCATCATCGTCATCATCATCATCGTCATCGTCGTCTTCACTGTCATTTGTATCGTAGCCAACTCCAAAACTATCCGACTCGTCACCACCACCCGAGTCCAGCACGCTGGTATTGTAATGGTTCACCGGCTGGGGGTCGGCATTATCGCCAGAAAGGATGGAAGGTAACGTTGAAGCCCGTTTGCGTTGTTTCAAGTTGATTTGGTCGAGTTTCGGACGTAACCGAGTGCGACTCCGTCGCAACGCCACGGGCGGCACCCGCTCACCAAGGTTATCAGTAGGAATTGGCGGCGACCCAGGCTCAATTAAGGATACAACCGATGCAGCAGCTCCATTAAGGTCTCTTGACCCTGTTTTGGTTATATACAGTCTACCAGGCCGAATGACCTTTTCGCCTATCCCATCATGAAACGACTGAAGATAGCTAGCCCTCAACCTTGTCAAGACATAACTAAACGTTAATATAAAGAAAAAAAAATGGGTATTTCTGAGGAATCCTTACTCTTGGTTTTGTAATAATGACATGGATATATCTATAAACATGTACTAGCTAGCTAGTTTTAGTTACCCTGGAGTAAGTATATAAATCGATTAACCAACCAAAAGCTTTAAATCGATCAAAAGATTGCATCAATTGAAATTTCATATTTTATATATTCATCTTATAAATAACCAAATTTCACAATGCAAGTCTACAAGATCTTTGGAAGATCCGTCCCAGCCTACCAGGTAAGTGTTTGAACTTGAGTTTCAAAAGTGTATCCATCTAATTGATAGTTGGCGGTTGGAGTACTTGGCTCGGTCGCTGCTGGAGTTGCTTATGCCACTTCTGGAAAGAAGACCAAGACCACACCAGAAATCAACGCTAGTTCCTCGGATGAAGAGAAGTTCATCATTGACTACATCAAGAAGGTCGAAGCCGAGGAGAAGCATTAAAAAAATTAGATATCACATAGAAATTACAAATACAAATTAAATATATATAAATCTACTTGAATAACTGGGAATTGGACAATGGGTCTTCGGCCAAAACACTTTCCCTTTTCTTGATCCGTCGCTGCGTAGCTGCCTCTGCGCGTGCTCTTGCCTGCTCTGCTTGCTGGGTTCTGAGCTGGGCTCGTACAAGATTAGGCGAAACGAATTCTTTATTTTCATAAATAACCGGTCCACCAAAGGACCCTTCGAGGATAGTAATAGGGGTCAGAACGAACCTAGGACCTATTTCCACCAGGGACAACTGCTCGTCCTCTTCCGTTTCCGATATCTGGTAATTTCTAAACCATATTTTATTATCAACAATACTCAACGTCAAGACATGGTCAACAAATGGTTTGGATGATCTAGCCTTTGGAGGTACCCCGAATGTATGCAGCAGAATTTCCCGGATCAGCTGGTAGTGAGGCGACTCGCCAAACGTCTTGTCAAATGACAAAATGGGCCTTGATCCCTTTAATGCGTTCCCAGTGAAATTAAGTTCGTCCATGGTATGAATATTTTGAACATGAAATTTGATGGTAGGTCCATTAGGTGCCTTGGAAAGCCACAAATACAAGTCAGTATGCTTTCGGGCTTCGAAATACATAATATTATTGCAATTATACAAATCAGCTATTTCATTCAATTGAAATAACTTGGATTTGGTATCAAATTTGGGCTCTTTACGAGCATGTGGCATCATGGCTGAAACATCATTGATTAAATGTCGGTGTCGATACGTAACACCCCGAGAAGATATAACCAGAACCTTCTGCTTGTTCTTGTAAGTTTTATCCTTCTGAGAACTCGTCTTGCCCTCTACTAACGCTTTATAAACTGAAGACATTTTGATAAAAAAATTTCTGACTATCACAATCGATCGATAAACCTATATGCTATAAAATGGCCTATATAACATATATGTATGTTTATAACTACTTAAGTTTATGTGTTGCAATTGAGGATTTTCCAAATGGGACGAACAATAGAGTCAACAATATTGGCATTGACAGAGGATCGCAAATTCAAGCAAGCGCAGACGCTTCTTGATAAGGAATTGGCCAAGAATCCCAATGAAGTGATTAACCAAGCATTACAAGCTTTTTTATATTTTGAAGAAGGTCAAGAAGAAGAAGCATTAGAATGGGCAAGAAAAGCACGTAATAATAAAAATATAGATATTAGTGCAATTTTCATGTTACAGGAATTGTATGGGTTTCTTGGAACAGCTGAAGATGTAGCCAATGATCCGTTTGAAGAAGTTTCCAAGAAGTTTCCAGTTTCAAGGGCACCAATGATTATACAATTATGGACAAGTTCAGGAATAGATTCTGGGAATTATAAAACGTTATTAAAGGCTGCTTTTTATCAATTGAAACATGAGCCTGGCCGTATTAATACATTACGGGTAGTATATAATATATGGTTAATATATCCTAATTCGAATGATACGGAAAAACGGATATATATTCCATTAGCATTAAAATATTTGGAAAAAATTAAACCGTTAAAGAATTTCCAAGAAGCATATTTGGAAGCTTTGATTTTACAATTATCCGATCAAAAATCCAATTATATTGAATATTTGAAAGATTGTAGACAAAAATGGGAAACTAACCTTGATTTTATTGATTTATATCTAAAAGCTTTAAGGGAGAATGAAAATTGGTCATTATTATTTGATGAATCGTTAAAAGTATTGAATAGTATGGATAATTGGAATCATTGGTTAGCATTAATTGATTCAGGAATAAAATTAAATCGAATTAATGAATTAAATGATTTTATTTCAAATTATAAAATTACAAGGAATTCTTTATTAGCAAAGATTGAATTTAATTCAAGATTTGATGATAATATTGAAATTTTTAATAAATCAATTGAAATTTATTTAAAAAATTATGGTAATAAAAGATGTGCTTTTAATGATTTAAAAATTTATTTTAAGAATAAAAAATGTAAAATAAATTTAATTGATAAAGAAAAAATTGAAAATTTAAATGATTTAAATTATCAAGTTAATATTGAAAAATTAAAATCAATTAATAATAATATTGATATTAAACATGAAATTAAATTATATCAAGAAACTAAAAAATTATTAATTGGTAAAGATTCAAAGGATTATTATTCTGGTGATGATTTTATATTATTAGCAATACTTGAATTAATTAAAAATCCAACATTGATAAATATTATTAAATCAATTGTATTATTGGAATATTTAATTCAAACTGATAAACATCAATTTTATGTTCGGTTATGGTTAATTAGATTATATTTAAATCTTGGAGCATTTACAAATGGTTATAATCATTTTAATAATTTATCTATAAGATCATTACAAATTGATTCACTTTCACATTGGATAATTACTAGATCATCAACTATTTATCCTAATACCAAAAATATTGAGAAATTTGATGATATTTATAATCAAAGAGAAAACTCAATGGTTATGTTGATTGAAGAATGTTATAGAGAATGTTCATTTACTCAATTGAAGGGATTTTATGATCTTCAAAGAAAATTAAAGAATTCTCTTAATAAGGCTATACTTGATTCTGAAATTAATAAAATCAGTACAATGAGAGGTAAGGGTCATCCTAAACGGATCAGAACAAGAACAGAAATTCTTGAAGATAATAGGGATTTTCATACCATGTTTGTTATTAATGATGAAGATGAAGATAATTTTGAATTAAATGGTCCTAAACCTGGTAAAGATTGGATCAAAGTTCAAATTATAAGAAATAAAATTATTAGGTCATTATTAAGAGAAAATGTTGAAATAAAATTTGATGATATAAATATTGATAATGAATTAACTGATGTTGAAAAATGGTCGTTTAATGTATTAAAAGATTTATTTGAATGTTCAAGAGATAAAATGAAAGGATATACTAAATTACAAGAAACTTTGAACTCATTTAATGTTCCAGTTAATAGGAATTGGTATTGGCTTCATTATTCATTTACAATTATTGAATTACATCAAATCATTACTGGATATGCAACAAAATTGAAAAATTCAAAATATATTAAATATGATTCAAAATCATTACAAAGTTTGGTTAAAACTATTGATAATATTAAACAAGGAATAAGAACAGATGCTGATAAAATCCGCAATCAAAGAAACGAATGGAAAAATGAAATCCTTGAACAAGTTATCCCTTGGTCAGATCCATTGGCTATTGAATCTGAATTTGTTGTTAATGTTATATCTGGTATAGATAATTCCTTCATGGAAGCAATAGTAATGTTACGTAGTCTGTAATATATAAATATTATGTATATAAATTAATGCATTTTCTATGTACAAGTTTATCAAACTGTTTATGCTAATGCCAATGTTTTTATAAATTTATCAACTTCAGCTTTACCGGTTGAATTGAGATATCGTATACGATCAATATCGGTGATATTTCTATTGCGTTCAAACTCTTCTCGAGCATATTGTAAAACCTCCCGACGAATATTTCTATCTTTAATCTTAAAACAACTCCGGACAGTGTACTTCCACAATGCCCTAGACTTGGAAGATTCCACAAACTAGTATTAGCCCTGAATCACTACCAACCCATCAAATACTTACATATCTTAGGTCCTTCATGATCGATAATTAACGTTGAAAGCTTTAGCTAGCTAGCTATTTTAACTGATTAATCAACAGAACACTGTTACAAATGTCAGATCTATCTACGGTATAGGATCAGGTGAATAAAAATTCATTGAAAAATTCAATAATGGATATTATTATATATATATAATTATGTACATTAACGTTTGACCCAAGTTTGAGACCTTCTTGCCCCGAGTTTACCAGGTTTCTTACGTTCTTTGAATCTGAAATCTCGAGATAGACAACCACTTTTTTTCAATTTTCGTTTTAATAAAGGATTATGAATAATTAATGCCTTTGATATAGCTAAAGAGACTGCTTCAGCTTGAGAAGCTTTACCACCACCTCTTACCATTGCAAAGATATTAAAATTTTCAAATGCATCGATTACTTTCAATGGATACGTTATTTCCAATCTATCTTCAAACGCTGGGAAATAAGTATCCAAAGCTTTCCCATTTACTAAGATTTGGCCCTTTGCGTTATCAACTTTTCTTGTGACATAGACTTTTGAAATTGCAGTTTTCCGTTTACCGATAGCAATAGCTCTTCCATATTTATCCAGAGTGTATTTTGATATCAACTCAGTGTTTTTAGTAGAAGATCTGGCCCCACCAGCCTTTTGATACATTCTTATAGCTGCAGATACTTCTGGAGTCATAAATTGAGGATCAATTCTTGCTAACCGGTTAAGTAAAGTGATTAATTCCGAATGATGTTTTGGTTTGACTTTTTCTTGGCCGTGGTTAGCCGAATATTCGTCAAAGTTGACCCATTGAGGAGCAACATATTCGTTATCCTTAATAAGGGGTAGATTAATAGATTTATTTAATAAATCATTTAATGTACTCATAACTTCTTCATGCAATGGATTCCCCATAAAAAAGGATTTCATTTGAGGAACAATCCTTAACCGGGATTCGTCCAATGCGAAATGCTTTGAATCATCTAATTTAACAACGTTTGATTCAGTTTGGTTTTTACCTTCAATTTCATCTAAAATTGTTTTATAATTTTTTGCAATCTTTTCATAAGATTCTTCTAATTTATCAATTATCAAACCATCTTTTATATTTTGAGTTTTGCGTTTCTCCAAAAGATTGAAACCATCAGAATAAAACCGACGACCAGTTGATATCAAAGGCCGTAACCTGACCACTCCTGGTCTCAACGTCCGTAAAACCAACATGATGATAGTTTGGAAAATGGTAATTAACTCTATTCGAGTTTATAGCTATAGATCGATATAATTTTAATAGGTAGTACTATAGTAGTAGTAGTAGTACTAGTACTTGAGCTTAACCATATGCATAAGATCAAGATCTAGATTCAAGAATCAAGATTAATCTTTCAAGATCAAAGAATACTGACTGATTATACTGTAATATTAAATAGAATGAAGTATATTGTGGAGCATATGGAAGATGGATTTTCTGATTGGGTGAAGTTGGAGTATGCAGCTATTTCCAGAGATGTTGGTAAGGATAATTTTTATTTGACATCAGTGAAAAGTGGATTAGAATTACCATCAGAATTATCATCAATAATTTCGACTTCGAAGGATATAACTGAGTTTGCAACGCTTGATCCGAACTTTGACCCGTCAAAGGTCATTTTGCTAGATCCGTCTGCAAGCGAGCCGCTGAGACCCGAAGATGCCCAGAAATACGAGTATTTCCTGTTTGGCGGGATCCTAGGCGACCACCCTCCGCGAGACCGGACCGGCGAACTGAGGAAGCACGGGTATGCAGGCAGACACCTGGACAAAGTGCAAATGACCACCGACACGGCGGTGCGCGTCACCCAGATAGTGCTGAACGAGGGCAAGAGGCTGGACGAAATCGAGTACATTGACTTCCCAGAACTTAGGTTCAACAAGAACGAGAGCGCGGAAATGCCCTTCAGATACGTCAAGAAGGACGGCAAGCCAGTCATGCCCGAGGGAATGTTCGAACTGATCAAAGCAGAGTCGGGAAGATCCCTAGAGGATCTCATATAGACCCAGCCCGTCGGGGAATGGCAGCAATTTGTAAATAAGTTAAAAAAAATCAGTCAGGATGGGCCATTGTAGTTTGGCCATAGATGCAAGACATCACCTAGCATATTCAGTGCTAAGACTGCTCCAGCTGTAGTAAGTAACAGAACGTCAGGTCGAAAAGTCAATAATGAGAAATAGAAGATATTGTAAGAGTAGTAGCTCAACAGTAGAGCAGTTCAACTGGACTGTGAAATGCGAACAGTAATAATTGGTAGTAGTCTCCATAGAAACCTAGAAAGTACTGCTGTACTAGAAACACTGAAAGTTCCTGAAACCGTCTGAAACACGAGGAATGGCATTATATATTTTATATATATAATATTATAATTATATAATATCCATGTTCTTCCAATGGACTTCCATTCTTCCAAAGGTTGAATTTACAAAAAAAGGTCTGTCAAAAGATGGTTGTAACCATGGCAACATAGGAATAATTTATTTATCGATCTCTCATCATCAAATTAATAATTTTTATTTATGCTTTGATCAATTGAATGCTTGATTTTTACCATCAGCTGAAAGACCCAACTCTTCCTTCTTTCTTTCTTTCTTTCTTTCCAGATTCCTCCAAAACTCCTTGGAGCGCTTCGTTGTTTGATCTCTCGTTCTTTCGTTCTTTGAGAAGAAGAAGCGAAGGAATCAACAACAGTAAGGCTCAAAATGAAACGCTTTTCTGTTGAAAAGGTTTGATAATTTTTGGGTTGTGGAGGTTAGGGTTTGTGATGGCTGTTGTTGTTGTTGTTGAAAAAGCACAACGCGAATCCAATCGATTGAAATAAAGCGCGATCCCCCAGCTTTTTTTTGTTGTTCCTATTTGTTTCCCTTTTGAATTCTTCAACTTTCAACTTTTGAATTCTTCAACTTTTGAGTTCTTCAATTTTCAAATTCTTCAACTTTTGAATTCTTCAACTTTCTACTTTGAATCCTTAGTTCATTCATAATCAATGGCTGCTGCTGTAAAGACCGCTAAGAAGGCCTCTAATCATCCCTCGTACAAGGAGATGATCAAGGAGGCCATCACCCAGCTGAAGGAGCGAAACGGGTCCAGTCGCCAGGCGCTCAAGAAGTTCATCCAGTCGAACTACAAGATCCAGGCGCCCAACTTTGAGTCGCTGTTCAACACCGCGCTCAGAAAGGGCGTGACCTCCGGCGACTTTGTCCAGCCAAAGGGCCCCTCGGGAACCATCAAGCTCCAGAAGAAGGAGGCTCCCGCGAAGAAGCCAGCGACCGCCGCTAAGAAGGCCGCGGCAAAGAAGCCCTCTGCCACGACCAAGAAGCCCTCTGCCAAGTCGGACAAGCCTGCGAAGAAGGCCACCAAGACTAGTGGTGCTGCTCCCAAGAAGACTGCTTCTACCAAGACTGCGAAGAAACCAGCCGCGAAGACCGCCAAAACTGATGGCGCAAAGGTCGCAAAGAAGCCAGCTGCCTCAAAGGCAAAGAAGCCAGCAGAGGCTAAGAAATAAGCAGACAGGCAAGCTCTCATTATTGCTGTTTTTTCTCGTTATCGATGGGAGGGCGTATTGACCCCCCAGTATTTAATTTATGTTTTAACACGTTATTTGTTTGATTGTTTTATTGATATTATTGTTTTTTTCACGAGTAATGCTAATAAATATTCTATAATATATGTTATATATGTTATATGTTATATATATATATACATGGTTTACCTGGTGGTATTGTCGAAATGAGTTGAAGGGGTCCAAACGATTTTATGTTTGGGTCGTTGTTCACTGAACCTTTTGCCCTTTTCTCCAAGACGTCTTAGGATACTCTGTAAAGCTGTAGGTTCACCGAGCTTTTCCAGCATTTCTGCTTGTAATCGCAATTCTTCATCTTGAGGCAACCGTTCAGTTTGAGGACTTGAAGTATATTCTTCATCATTGATACATTTCTTTCCTAATCTAGAATAAGCAATGACTTTGCGTTTACCAGACAATTTTTCCACTTTAGCCTTTACAGTCCAATTTTGACTAGTTGAATGAACATTAGGAGACTCCAATGCTGTTATATATTTCCCATCTATGAAATTATCAATTTCAACTTCATACACTTGTAAATCTGGTGGTAAGAATCCAGTACCATCCCTTGCTAATTGGATAATTGTATGAGGATCATTATCAATTTTATAATTCAATGCTGATAATTTGGGAGTTTTCTTAATTGGTAATTCACTTCTTGTTTCTTGGATTATTGTAATATCATCTTCATTCATTGGCTTAACAAATATTAACAACTTTTTGATTGTATCACAATGAAATACTATATTAAATGATTTCCCCGAACTATTTTCCAATGTTATCATTTCAATTAAGGAATGTAACAATTTTAATGATAAATTAAATTCAGTTTCTGCAGTTGCACTTGCAATTGTTGACATTTTATCATCAAAATCAGGTTCTTGTATTGTTTCATTATTAATAAGATTAGATGTATGATATATCTTATCCATTTCAATTAATGGCAAATATTGAAACCCAAACATGGTCCGTACATTATGATATGCAACAAGTATCCCATCCATCTTACCAATTCTGGCTTGTAATGAATACTTTAATAACCCAGTTCTTATAAGATCATACCATTCCCTACTAAATGATTCAAACGTCCCATCAAGTTTATTAATAACATAATCAGTCCCATCATGGATTTGAACATAATCCATATCATGACGTACTGCGACTGCAGCTCTAGTTTTCAAATCATAAACCCCACTACCAGGTAATCTAGGATCATAACAATCTAATTGCGATCTTAATAAAAAATTCCCATCAGTGCCATAATGATACGTATTCAATACTTCTCCGTCATTATTATTATTATTATTATCCTTGGTAAAAGTTTTAAATTTGGCCTCGGGAGTGGTAAGCATGGCTTCTAATAAATGCCCTAATATAGATACAAGAATATCATCTGAGTTTGATTTATCATCATCAAATGCAAATGTATTAGTTTCCCTTCGATATCTTAAAAAAGTTGATTGTGGTTTTCTTTGTGTATAACTAAATAATGTTTGATTACCAGGAAAATACTTTGACATTCCAATTATTTGGGGTAATCTTAAATGTGAAAGTAAAAAATGAATTTGTGATAAAATTGATGTAAGACTACTTGTTGATGCTGTATATTTTAATCCTTTCATATATGCTAATTGGGCCAAAGTTTCATCTTCACCTGATGGTATATATTTAGGTATGAAATCAAAATTAAAATCCTTTATTGACATGATCTTTTCAACATATGGTGGAAAATTATAAACTCCTGTTCTTGGATCACGTAAAAAATGAACTCCAGGACTAAATAATACTCGGTCAATATTATGTTGAATTTGTGGAACCGGTGGTTGCTTTTTTAAAGGTTTAACAGATTCATATTTCAAATTGTCACTAGAAATTTCAATTAATTTGATATTTTTTTGTTTCTTATTATTACTATTATTATCATTATTATCATTAACAATTTCAAATGGTTTATCTGATCTTGATCTTGTATTTGGACCTCTTTGAAGTTTTAAAACTTCTAACCAACCTAATTCTAATTTCTCAAATGATTCATTATTTTTAATAGGCTCATGCTTAATCCTTTTTTTAAAATTTGATTCTGGATTTAAATCTTGGGAACTTTCTGTCGTAGCTGCAGTTATAACTTGTTTCATTCGTGCATCGCTAACTGGTTTTAAAATCGTTACCTTATCAAAAGATAAACAACTTCTTGAAAAACTTCTTTGACCATTTCTTAATGAAGACAAAGGCTTATGTCTCATTATAAAAATTCTCAAAATAAATAAAAAAAATTATAGATATAAATATTTTGAAAAAAATAAAAATATTTACTGAAATTTCAAAAATTTCGATAAAGATAGATCTAGGCCTATAGATCTAGATCTATAGTAGTACTAATTAGTTCACTGTTATATATTGTACAATTAATTGCAATTATATTATATATACAAATAATAAATATGGATTTATCGTTTTTTGATAAGTTTCTTACCTTGGACGTCATAATTTTCTAGGAAATCATCCAAGATAGATTCCAAATCAGGTCGTTCTTCTTTTATATTAAATTCTTTATGTTCTTCTTCAGTTTCTTCGTTATATTCTTCATCAATTTTTTCAAATCGGTCATCTAAAAGTGATAACCCATTGTTTCTATATATTGCTGAACTTGACATTGAGAATGTAGATAAATCCGTTCTGGGACCTATTTTCCTCTTGTTTTTTTTAGAAAATGATGCTAATGATCCAATTTCGTCTCCTATTTCACTCTCGTCATCATCCTTGCCATATTTATCCTGATGTAACTTGAATTTCCTAAATGCAGCCTCCCAGTCTTCTTCGCCTTCCCGTTTATCCAGATTCGAATAGTCTATATCCCCGTTTTCATCCACCAAATTGTCAACGTCCCCCGACTCAGGGTCATAATCAGCCCATTCATCAGTTGAATCTTCATTTTTGATTCCACTGGAAATCAAATTACGGAATACATCCTCGTCATCATCAACATACGCCTCGTCCTCCAATGCTATAAGTACTTCTCTAAGGTTTTCATCCATATCAGGTTGAAATCCAGCAATTTCATCCGGTACATCTTGGAAATCTTGATACGTTCTATTCAATACATCTTTGGATGGAAACAGTTCTTCAGGTAACTTCATTGCATCACTTTCACTAGACTTACCAACTTCTGTAGAATGTGCCGTCTTGAATGCCAAATCATGTCCATGACGTCCAGAAGATTGCGATAAATCCTTTTTGGCAATGAAAAATGCATTAGGATCTTCTCCAATAGGCTTCAAATGTTGCATGTAGTCATATTTACTATCGTCATATTCAATTCCATACAACGCAGCCTCGCCTTCATTGTCTCGTCGACCTTCCTTCTTGAACTTCTCAGCCTCTTGAGCTAAAACAGACCCACTGATGACTTTTTGGTTCTTTTGACGAGCCTTTTCATTACTACTCGATTTGTCCACCCTCGCCAACACCGTCTGAGGAGCCTCGGGGTCAAGCGACAACGGGTCATCATACGACCGGTGCACCACGGCATACGTCTCTGCCTTTTTCTTGTCTATAAACCGTTTCGGAGGCATAATAGTTATATAATATATATATAACCAAGCTTTGGATCAAAAAAAAAAAATTTAAGCTTAGCCGTGCTCCGAACATCGTCGATATCGTATCGAGCCGCTTATATTGCAATTTGCAATTGTGCTGATTTGATATATATATATCGATATCCACGGCTCGAATATTATAATTACAAACAAAACATTACAAGTACTACATTTTACATTTACTTAACAAATTGTAGCTAACAGCTCCGTGCCGGTAGCAGCCATGTCGTCGCCGTTGTCGATAGAACCAAGGAAGAAAAGACGGTCGTCGGCAGCCGAGGGCGGGTCGTTGAGACAAGCTTCATTGAGACTCAATTCTCCAGTGATTCACCATGACAGGGGCACCTCGTCTCCCGAGGATACGGACCCAGGGTTTGAGTCAGGGAATGGCGCAGAGATGTCAGCGGTGGTCGGCTCGTTCAGAACTGGGCGAACGTACTCCAGCAATGGGTTTGACTCGAGGTCGTCGTTTAGTAAGCATTCCCCCAGTAAGTACCTGGGGACGACTCCAGATAATTATGCTTCATCAATTGGTGGCGGGGGTGGTGCTGGCAGCAGTGCTGTTTCAGTCACGTCACTGGACGTTGAGAACCCGGACCCTGAAGTTGTTCGTGCTGTTGGCCGACATTTGGTAAAGGATATTGGTGATGATGAGAATCATAGTAATAATGGTGAAGAAGGTAGTGGTAGTGGATCTAATAGTCCTGATGATAAATTTGCTTCATTGAAGTTACAAGGAGGTGATATAACTAGACAATTATATAATTGGCAAAGAGAACATGAAGAAGCTCAACAAAAAAAGGCTCGTCGTTCAAGATCATTTGGTCATTTACCAAGACCAGTTTTAAGAGGTCCAAATGGAGAACCAATTGGTGTGAAGACTTTAACAACTCCTGGAGGGTTTAGAAGAGATTATATTGTGCATAAAGCTCAGCAACAAGATTATAATGGGGTTCCTACGTTTTTGACTCGCAATTTTATTGAATTTTTGAGTATTTATGGTCATTTTGCTGGTGAAGAATTAGAAGAAGAAGAATATACCAGTGAAAGAGAAGAACGAGATGAGGGAGAAGAAGAGGGAAATGAAGAAAATCATGATCAATTTGATGAAAATACTCAATTATTACGTCGACCGGTTCTAGTTAAACGTCAAAGTCAACATTCTAAAAAAGCATCAGCAACTAAAACTGTTTTATTATTATTGAAAAGTTTTGTTGGAACTGGAGTCTTATTTCTTCCTAGAGCATTTTATAATGGTGGTATGCTTTTTTCAACTATAGTCTTATCAGCAGTATCATTATTATCATATTGGTGTTTTCTTTTATTAATTGCTAGTAAGGATAAAGTTGGAGTAAATAGTTTTGGTGATATTGGAGGAGAACTTTATGGACCATTAATGAGAAAAATCATTTTAATATCTATTGCAATTTCACAAATTGGATTTAGTGCTGCATATATTGTATTCACTTCAGAAAATATGCAAGGATTTGTTAAAGCAGTTACAAATAATAAAATTCAAATTAATATTGAAACTATGATTTTTTTACAACTTATCATATTTATGCCATTATCAATGATAAGAAATATTGCAAAATTATCTGGAACTGCATTAATAGCCGATTTTTTCATATTATTAGGAATTCTTGTATTATATTTTTTTGGTATAAGAACATTATTTACTGAAGGTGTTGCTGATATTACAATGTTTAATTCTCAATCTTGGTCATTATTCATTGGTACCGCCATCTTCACATTTGAAGGTATTGGATTAGTTATTCCTATTCAAGAATCAATGAAAAATCCTTCACAATTTAAACCAGTATTAGCAGGGGTAATGATTGGTATAACTGTTTTATTTGTATCAGTTGGAGTATTATTATATGCGGCATATGGATCAAATGTTGAAACTGTTATTATTTTGAATTTACCTCAAAATAGTAAAATAGTAAATGGGATTCAATTTTTATATTCAATTGCAATTTTATTAAGTACTCCATTACAATTATTTCCAGCAATTAGAATCATGGAAAATGGGATTTTTATTAAAAGTGGGAAATATAGTAATAAAGTCAAATGGCAAAAAAATATTTTTAGATTTTTTTTGGTATTTGCAACAGCTTTTGTTGCTTGGGGTGGTGCAAATGATTTGGATAAATTTGTATCATTAATTGGTAGTTTTGCATGTATTCCTTTGGTTTACGTTTATCCTCCATTATTGCATCTCAAATGTACCGAGTCCAAATTCCAACAATACGCTGACATGTCGCTTATTGTATTTGGCATCTTTGCAATGATATATACTACTTCAATGACCCTTTCCTCATGGATTGGTTCATAGTCATATAAATAATATGATCGATCATATAACAAATATTTAGGCCTAGCTCATATGAATTGCATTAACGTAGATCAGATTCGAATATATCCATAACTCTAGAATTATATTGAAATATTGGGTAATGAGTACAGAAGTACAGTTGAACCCCTTACCAGGGTTTGTTATTAAGACCAGGCTAGTCAATGGCGGCGAAGCACACCAAAAGGATGTTGGCCGCAAAGTATTTATAAACGTTTGTACCGATCCAAATGTTCCTGAGCCAGAGGGTAAGTATGACATTATGGCTACAGAATAATGATTGCTAACAAAAAAGGCGGATATGGGCCGGAGATAGTTGAGCTGGTTCAAGCGGAGGGTGACTACTGCTTGCCTATAGTTACGTCTGGACAGAAATTCGAAAAGGATAACAGTGGTGAGGACTGTTTAGTATGGGATACATGCATTAATCCACGAGCATTAAGAAACCTTTATAGTGATCCACCGTTACGGATCTTACTTATAGAGACATGTTTGGACATAATAGAGGACCAAGCAGGAATTGAACTATCTAGGGAGTATAAACAGCCTAAAATGAAGGCTAAGGGTAAACTTGATAGGATTTTATTAACTACAAGCCAATTACCAACACCCAAAAAGAGTCTCGCAAATGATATTGAAGATTTATCTAAAAAACTCGTTGAAAGCTCTAATGACACCAATGATGAAATAAGTCTAACAAGTAAACCAGATTCGAAATCTGCATTAATACAAGAAATATCTTCTACATCTATAGATTCTAAAACCAATGAATCATCTTTAACATACAAACTTTCAAATTTTGAGGGGGTCTATAGCGGTGAAGGTGATCCGCCAAGGATATCTATAACTATTCAAGGAGATATAACTGAAAAGGAAGTCCAATTATCAAGAGATAATAAACTGTTAACTGTACAAGATTTAAATATCCCGTTACCCCGTCCTGCGCAAACCCTTGAAGCGTATCAAATTAAAGACACTCTACAAATATTTATATTCTAGCAAAAAAAATAATCTTTTTCTTTTTTTGTTTTTATGCATCTTCTACACGCTTGACAAATGCCATATTGTCTCTATATGCAATATACTCGGAATCAGCATACCCGAGTTCTTTTTCAATATCATGACTATGCAATCCCTTTATACGGTCAATTTCAATCGAAGCATAATTGACCAATGCCTTACCAATGAACTGGCTTGGTAAAGACTCGTCCCATTTACCATCACTGCCGCGTTCACCTACATGCACTTCAACGCATTCCAAAGTATGGAACGTGCCGGTTACGCCAATAACACCAACGGGCAACAACCCAGCACGGTTCGACCGAGTTATGGCTGCGTATGCGCCTTTATCAATAAATATCTTGCCATGAGATGCAAGTCCATGCAATAGCCAAAAATCCCTATCGCGTATAGGATGGTCACGGGGGATAAACCGCGTATGTAACGGTACCTTATCATCATCAGTTTCACTTGTGTCTGACTGTATGTATTTAAGAATAGCCCTGATATTCCCCGGAACAGAACTTTTGCATATGATAGTGCTGACCCCTGCAGACGAGCCCAATTCTGCTGCAATCAGCTTCGTAGTCATCCCACCGGTACCTACAGAACTTCCTGCACTCGACACATCAACGTTCAACGACGATATATCATCAACAACCAGCACAGGCTTAGCGTTAGGGTTGGTGCGAGGGTTCTCCGTATACAAGCAGTCCACATCAGTCATTAGAAATAACAGATCAGCATTAGCCATTCCAGCAGTTATCGCTGATAAAGTATCATTATCACCAAACCGGATCTCGTAAACCGACAAGGTGTCATTTTCGTTGACAATAGGCACTACACCCATGTCAAGCAGCGACTGAAGGGTATTAGCAGCATTCAGGTATTGCGTCCGGTCAGCTATATCGTTTCTTGTAAGTAAAATCTGGGCAACCGGCTGATCAAGTTGACGAAACAAATCGTCCCATAACCCTATAAGTCGTGCTTGGCCTATAGCCGCAACGGCCTGGACGTTCGACATGTGCTTGGGGCGTCGCGCGAGCCCCATCCGTTTCAGTCCAACGGCAATTGCTCCAGACGATACTAAGATAACTTGGTGTCCCTCTCGTCGTAATGTCACTACCGTGTCAACGATTTGACTCATATTGGCGATTTTTGGTTCATGCGTCACTTCGTCGACCAGCGAGCTTGATCCCATCTTGATAACTATCCGGTACTTGCGCGGCGACTCATTATGCCGTTCCTTCGACGAGTTTCTTGACTTGATAGTCATTGTAGGATTATCCCGGGGTTTATAAGTAGGAATAACTAATTTTTCAGTTATATGTTATTACCGATTATAGTAATTATACTGATCTTGCCGATATCGGTCAGATAACTCCAACAGAATATTCCTTGAACTGATGCAAACCTACTAACAGTTGATAAATGATATATCTCGGAACAGTTAATGTCATAAGCTAATATGGCATGGTAGTTTTAAATTTAAATACTATCAATATTCGAATTCTGGCCAGACGTTTAACATTTGAAGCTGGATCCCGAGAATCGTACGGCTGAGGTCTCATGAAACTCATAAACCCCACGGGTGCGCCAATATAACTGTACAGTTATGTTATTGCAATTTATATTATCTAGAGATCTCAGATAATTCAGAGCCGCTTATCATTGTTATCAACGTTGCTAGGATGGGACATTTAGTAACGGTTGCCACGTGCAACTTGAACCAATGGGCGCTGGACTTTGAAGGGAACAGAGATAGGATCATTGAGAGTATCCGACGGGCAAAGGCCAAGGGCGCCTCGTTCCGTACAGGCCCGGAATTAGAAATAACCGGGTATGGATGTTTGGACCATTTCCTTGAACATGACACTTTTTTACATTCTTGGGAAATGTATTATCAAATCATCACTCATGAGGATACTGGAGATATTCTGCTTGATATTGGTATGCCGGTTTTACATAAAGGAGTGAGGTACAATTGTCGAATTATTTCCTATAATAAGAAGATTTTACTTATCAGACCCAAGTTATGGTTAGCTAATGATGGTAATTATCGTGAAATGAGATATTTCACTCCTTGGTATCGGGTTAAACATGTTGAAGAGTTTATTTTACCCTCAATTCTTCAAGAATCACTTGAACAAACTACTGTACCCTTTGGTGATGCCAAAATTAATACTTTAGATACCTCATTTGGGTTTGAAACTTGTGAAGAATTATTTACTCCTAATAGTCCTCATATTGGATTAGCACTTGATGGGGTTGAGATCTTTACCAATTCTAGTGGCAGTCACCATCAATTGAGGAAATTGAACGTTAGACTTGATCTTATTGTTAATGCTACCCAGAAATGTGGTGGGGTATACCTTTATGCTAATCAAAAGGGGTGTGATGGTGATAGATTGTATTATGATGGATGTGCATTGATTGTAGTTAATGGTCAAGTTGTAGCTCAGGGTTCACAATTTGGATTACAAGATGTTGAGGTTGTAACTGCCACTGTTGATCTTGATGATGTACGAAGTTATCGAATGGCTCCATCATTTGGACTTCAAAGTACTTCTATTGAAACTTCATATCCTTCAATTGAAGTTGGAAGATTAAGTGAAGGGTTTTCAAGAGGTAGACATCAATTCAATCCTAATATTGCCCCCACGCCTAAACAAGAAATACGATATCATGATCCAGAAGAAGAAATTGCATTAGGTCCTGCATGCTGGCTTTGGGACTATTTAAGACGATCAAAAGCTGGAGGATATTTTATTCCTTTGAGTGGTGGTATTGATAGTTGTGCAACTTCAGTTATTGTTCATTCAATGTGTAGATTAGTTGTTGAAGAGGCTAAAAGGGGTAATAAACAAGTTATTGAAGATGCAAGACGTATGGCAAGAGTTGATCAAAATAGTGACTGGATTCCTAATGACCCCAAGGAATTTGCTGGAATCATATTCCATACTTGTTATATGGGTACGGAAAATTCATCAAAGGAAACTCGTAGTCGTGCTAAACAATTGGCTCAAGATATTGGATCATATCATGTTGATTTGAATATGGATATTGCTGTTACAGCTATTCGGACATTATTTACTACTGTTACTGGTAAAACTCCTAAGTTCAAAGTATATGGTGGTTCAAACGTTGAAAATTTAGCTCTTCAAAATATTCAAGCAAGATTAAGAATGTTATTAGCTTATCTATTTGCATTATTATTACCTTGGGTAAGAGGTAATAATACTGGTGGATTGTTAGTATTAGGCTCAGCTAATGTTGATGAATCACTTCGAGGATATTTGACAAAATATGATTGTTCTAGTGCTGATATTAATCCAATTGGTTCAATATCTAAAACTGATTTGAAACGATTTATTGCTTGGGCAAGGGATAAATTCGAGTTACCTATACTTGATGATTTCATTAATGCCGTGCCTACTGCTGAACTTGAACCTATAACTAAGACATATGTACAAGCAGATGAAGCAGATATGGGATTAACTTATGAAGAGTTATCAGTATTTGGTAGATTAAGAAAAATTGATAAATGTGGTCCATATAGTATGTTTATCAAACTATATCATCAATGGACACCTCAATTAACTCCTGCTGAAATTGCTACTAAAGTCAAACGGTTTTTTTATTATTATGCTTTGAATAGACATAAAATGACGGTATTAACTCCTTCTTATCATGCTGAAGAATATTCTCCTGATGATAATAGATTCGATTTAAGACCATTCTTGATCTTACCATCATTTCCTTGGGCTTCAAAGAAAATAGATGAAGTGGTTAAATCTTTTGAAAAGAATAAACAAGATTAAATAAATATTTACAGAATATATATATATATATATATGATTTTAATCTCCAGGAGATCTGAATGATCCAAATACTGGTATAACCTTTTGAGGTATTCCATTTCGTATCCAGAAATCTACCAAAGTTAATGCAGTCTTTTTGGGAACATCTTCTTGAATAAAATGTCCTGATTCTGCAAATACCACCAATTGATATTTACCTTGCATTTGACCAATCAATAATTGTTTATCAAGTCTATCACTACCGGCTAATATCAATAATCTAGCAGCAGGTGACCGTAAAAACTTATCGCTTAACCCTTTAAACCAATCTTGCCAATATGGTTTTGTAATTCTTAAATCTATTCTCCAGGTAAATGTACCATCATCTTGCGGTTTCAATATAGCCGGCACAGAAACTTCAGCAGATTCCTTATTTCGTAGTGCCATAGTAGATAAATGCCATTTGACTGCCTTTTCAATGCTTGGAAATGCCTTTGGCCATGAATCAAGGATATCTTCCATACTACTTAATGCTTCCAAAGCTGGTTCTTCAACAGCATCCATTACTACCACGCCAACCAAATTTTTCAGTTTCCGTTTCGTTGAAGCATTAGTTACAACTGATCCACCTAAACTGTGTCCGACCAATATCAATGGATTGGATTTATCAGAGCTATGCCAATTTTTGGTATCAGAAATCGTTTGAATAACTTCCAAAAACTCATCAGTTAATGTTTCAAGACTATAATCTTCACTATTTTCACCTTCAATGATCGTACTTCCATGACCTCGCATATCAATTGATACTACTCCAGCAATTGTTTTGTCTTCAGGTTTCACCCCAACTTCATCATCGTTCATAACTTCACGGATATTCTTAGCAGTCAATGCAAAGGAAAGACCAGATGAACCAGCACCATGGTGAAATATAAATATGGGAGCATTCAAAGAATCAGGAGGCGAGTAATAAACATTGAAAACACGTCTTTGCCCTTCACGACTAATATCAATTTGTAAATTCTCTTCAAAATAATCATTCCATTTTTTGGATTTCTTTTCTCTATAATGTTGTTAGCAACAAATTATTAAAAGAAATAAAAATAAAGTAGATACAAACTTACCTGAATGCTCCTTGTGGCAACTTGAACGAATTGCTGGGTATGTTTTTGGTGTTTTTCAATGGAGGTACTTCATCTTCTAGTTCATCACTTTCATCAATTGATTCAGGAACAATTCCGTATAATGGCGGTGGCCGTCCAGTAGGAGTCTCGGCTAAATCAGGGAAAGAATTATTTAGCAGTCTTTCCATGGAATCGCCAGACGAGCTCCTAGAAAGATCCCTTTGCTTCTTCTGAAACAGTTCCTTTTGAATACTCGACATTGTGCAATTGCCAGTCAACGTTGGATTTGTACCGGATCCGGAATTATGTATGTTATAATTATGTGCCGGCAATATTGGAATGCAAGCGCAATTATAAGTTCAGCCGCACTAACTCCGAGATTACCAACCTTGGGAAGTACTTTCAGAAATAATATTTAACGTTTATTCTTACATAATTATGGGAATCCAAAACTTTTAAAACAAGGTGCTTTTCAATAATAGCTAAAACCCTCAAAATAGCCTACCTGAACTTTTTTTACATTCGTAGATGGAAATATACGAATCATGACGTCGACCAGCTGCTAGTAACATTCGATGAGGATGGAATGCCATATTATTAACTGGGTTATATCTACCACCAGTGATACCAAAACTTGATGAAGTATTATATTCATGTAATGATACAGGGTCACCAAGCGTTGACCATAATGATAATTCACTATTGGATCCACTAGCAATAACTGGAGCATGTTCATGTAAATCCATAGTAATCAGCCGTTTGCCACTATTAATTTCAAAGATTGGGGTTTCCATTCTTAAATCCCATAAATATATTTCTCCATCTGATGACGCACTTACAAGCTCACGAGCACCACCCCGTTGCATATGTACATTAACGATATTTGACTGATGCTTTTTACGGGTACTCACAAGTGCTCCGTCTTTGATCCGTTTATCATAAATACGGATAGCTCCATCAACAAATCCTGCTACTATTATATCGCCAGCAACTTGATCTGAAGTCAATGAAGATACCGCCATTGACGACCCTGTAGAAAGATCATGGATACATAATTCTCTTGGAGCATCCCATATTCGGATAACTCTAACATCTCCAGCAACGTATAACGCGCCTCTACTTTGTGACCATTCAGCAATTAACCCTGGATTATTCTTATTTGGTGGAGACATATCCATAAGCGCTCGCCATGCACAAGTCAGCGTAATATCAGATGAAGACTCATAATGCCGGAAAATACGTATAACGCCATCACTTGATCCTGTAAGTAACATTGGTTGATCATCTTCATTCAATAATTTCGTAGTAGTTATCCATGAATTAGAAGGATTAAGATTACTAAATTTATTAAGTCGGTCACAACTATCCCAATTCCATATTGTCAAATTATTTTCTTCATCAGCAACAACTAAATGGGGTTCAAATTGTGCCATTGTACATTTAACTGGTTGGATTTGATTATGAAGTACTCTTGATCCAACACTCCATACCCCCGTCACTGCTTTTTCCTTTTGGGTTTGAGTTTCAGCTATAATTGATTCGTTACGAGTCTTACGCCAAACTCGTTCAATATATCGTTCACTACCAGGCTCATCAGTTTCTGAATGACACATTTGTGGTTCTTGGAAATATTCACAACTAAAATCAAAAAACCCACTTGAAAGTGGTAAAGTAATTTCCTTTTCAAAATCCTTAGGTTCATATCTTATTGGGTAAGGTTTAATCACTTTACCATCATCAAAACTTAAGTAATTATGTTGAGGATTAATTTCATCAATATGATTAGTTGCAGTAGTACCATTTTCACTAGTTATTGGAGTATTAACTCCACTAAAAGTTAATTTCTTGAAAATATTTGCCAATGATACTGATCTTTGAAGTGGTTCTTCTTCATTTTTATTATTAATATTATTATCATTGTTAGTATTAGCAAGTGCTGCAGATAAATGTCTTTGCATAGTTTCAGATGAATAAGATTTTGTTCTTTGATGTTTCTTATTTTGAATCTTTGAATGATTATATAAATAAGTTTCATAAATGGCAACATCATCAGCTAAAGGTGATCTATGTAATGCCAATAAAACATAATCAATAACATCATCAGCAAAATCAGCAACTTCAGTATAAGGATCAACACTTAATACCAATAACACTCTCCAGATTGTTAAATATAATGTACCATAGGCTGGTGATCCTAATCTAACTTCATCCATAACTGAAGGGTTTTGTAATCTATTAACATTTTCTTCCATTGCAGTAAAAGCTGCTACCATGAAAAAGCTCAAATATGATTTAACAAATTTAGAATAAAAAACCACTAATTCACGTCTAACCATTGGTGAAGCATCATTAGTAAGTGATATTAAAGAAGAAGCAATTTTTAGTTCTCGATTACTCATTTCTTTTGAGATTTCAATTGAATCATCACTTAAAAAGGTTGTTAAAGCAACTAAACATGAAGTTCTAACTTCTGCAATTGGATCTTCCAAAAGTTCACATAATGGTTCCAAAATATTCTCCTTAATAGCGATTTGTTTAGCTTCAGGCATATCATCCCACATTTGAGATATACATAATGTTGCCCATTGCCTTAAAAGAGGACTATCCGGTTCAGTAGTATGTTTTAAACATGCATGATATAATTCTGTATTCAAACATAATCGTTGAGCTTGTTTGAAATTTCTACAGAATAAAGTAGTAACAAATGCACACATTGCTAAATGTTCATAAACATTGATTGTATTTATTGAAAATCCTTCTTGTGGGATAAGAATATTGATAAAATAAGTATACCCACTTTCTTTTACTAATTCATGTTGAATATTTTTATAATCTACTGCCATTATTCTTGCCCAAATGAAAACTAATACTGGTTTTAATTCAGGTGCAGGAGATTGAAGTAATTTTAAAACATAAGGGAAAATACCAATTGATAATGCCATATGAACAGCCTTTGGACCTAAATCCAAATATTTAGATAATAAAATCAATGCTCTTAATCGATGGATTTGTGATAATAAAACTTGTAATAATACTGGTAATTGTTCTGGTGGTTTATTTAAATCTGATGATTTATATTTTAACCATACTTCAAATGCAGTAAGTTGTTGTTCAAAAAAATCTGAATGTCTATATTGATAAGGTTTACCACCAGCTTCAGCTTCATGCAATTTAGGTAATTGTACTAAACATTGTTCAACTGCCAAATCCCAAGCTTCCCACATTGGATGATTTTGAGTAGGGGGTAATTCAGGTTGTGAAAATGGATGACATTTATAAACAGGCATTATTCGGTTAGCTAATAAAAAATTACGAAATAATGCTGCAACCACCAAATCTTGTCTAAATAATCGTTTAAATAATTGACTATCCAAAGTTGACCAAGCTATAGTATCAGTTATAGCAGTAAAAATCCAATTAAGTTCACCTAATGGAGTTCGACGGTCAGTTATTTTACCAGGAACTGCAAGATTAAATTCACTTATATCATCTTTAATTCCTAATCGTTCTTTAACTTGACTTTTTTTAGATATTGGTTTAGTCCAACCATCACCAGTTTTAGCTAAATATAATGGTGATTGTAATACAAACCATCGAACTGAAATTTCAATTGGTGTTGTTAAACATGATGTAAAAAAATCTGCTGGTAAACTTGGATGCATTGGTAAAAATTCTGTTGATTTACATGCAGCTAATTGAATACAATTATCAAATAATGCAGCTGGTGGTGAATTTGGATCACGTCCATTAGTTTGTTCATCATATTTCCGTTTTTCAACAAACCTATTAAAATTATTAACAACATGTCCAGCATTATTACAATCCCATACAAAAATACAAGGCGCTCCTAACCATGATTGAAGATCAAATACTGATACAGGAATATATTGAGTATACCCACGATTGAAAACCCAAATTTCTCCACTTGCAGTTGGTTTAGGTACCCCATGACCATTATAATGAAATAAAATTCTTTCATCTCTTGCACTTCTTCTTAAACTCATACAAAATCGTTTAAGATCTTCAACAGTTGGATCAAGACTTAACTTATATTTGGTTCTAGTACTTAATACTTCATATTGAGCTTGTAAATTCTTACCAATAAGCTCAACTGCCTTTCTTGGATCACTAATCATTAACCCATCAGTCCAAGCTTCTAACCTTGCACTTGGTTTGGGTTTAGGAACATCCGGAGGATCAACACCGGTATTTAAACATAACACTATCGCCGCATTAACTGTTCTTTGTCTATCCCGTATCCTCCATTCGGAAAATTTCTTTTCATCTCCTGATGATCTGGGGTTCCCACCAGTTTCGTGTCTCTTATCTTCAAAATAAATGAAAAATACCTAATCTCGTTAGTACAAAAAAACCCCCATTTCCACCCGCAAAACTTACTTCTGCCAGTTGAATCAAGTACTGATCTGAATTGTATTCATAGTCAAACCCGTGTCTCATCTGTGTATTATATAACAAACTTCGTCCATTCCGAGAGGTTGTATTGCCATTACTTGTTGTATTTCGGACAGACTCGTCGGCCGCTTCCGTTGACGGCACCTCTGCCTGGTGCGAGCTTGTTTGAGCCCGCTCGTCTGAACGCGTCTTTGCAGGTTTCCCATTAGAATCAGCAGCACTTTGGGGTTTGCTTGTCCCGTTAGCGGTCTTGTCAGCAGTCAAGACTGCTTCCAAAAGCGTCGACCGAGGGTTGGTTTCAGCTGAGTTGGGAGTCCACGACCGCCTGATATCCTGGTTATCGTCCCGCACTGAGCTCATCTCGCCTATTTGCCATCTACCAATACAGCACTGGAGCTATCTTTCTCTAATAGCTAAGTAGCCCTATAGATGCAATAGGTATACAGTCGTATTGATATTGATACCTAGCTATAGCCTAACATGGAGGCCTATAGGCCTGGTACCAGTTATCTATAAGCTTAAGTTACGTGAGCGGTATAATCAGCATAGGTATCACGTACGTACGTTGTATATGATTGACGAGAATCCGGACCGTCGACGGCTTTCAGATCTGATAAATAATTGATCGGCTTAAACTTTAACTTTTGGCAATATTTAAATTTATCAACTTCAAGCTTATAAGCGCTCCGAGAACCCCAAAGATTGCCATTTTCTTTTGGGCCTTTGTTTCCAGAAGGAAGAAGTGTCTTTTAGCATGTCCTCTGAAGCAGTCATCGAGGACGAAGTCCCAAGCATTGCGCTGACGACTAATATCAGCGTTGGCCAGCGAATGCTAGCGGCGTGTTCTGGATCTCTTTTAACCTCGGTGGTAGGTAAGTTCCAAGCAAATGAGAAACTAAAGGAAATATAGAATATACCCCTGAGTCTAACCTGTTTTAGTTACGCCGTTCGACGTTGTGAGGGTGCGCATGCAGCAGCAGAGCGCGTTTCCGGCCTTGGGAATTGCATCTCCGGTGAGAAACACCTTGGCGCAGGCAAAGCATTTCCCCGTAGCCGAGATTCCTCAGGGGATGGGTGTTACGAAATGCTGTAAGGACGTGTTCTGGTTCCCGAGCACTATAGACTACTGCGTGGCCTCTGAGCTGGAAGACTGCGCCGTGGACGAGATCCAACGGAAACGGGTCTTTGGCACTTGGGACGGGCTGAAAAAGATTTCTCAGCAAGAGGGTCTTTCAACATTATGGCGGGGATTATCTTTGATGCTTGTTATGGCCATACCATCCAACGTTGTATATTTTGTTTCGTATGAATATCTGAGAGATAACTCTCCAATAAAATCGGATCTTCTTACCCCCTTATTGAGTGGATCATTTGCTCGAGCATTAGCAGCAACAGTTATCTCTCCATTAGAGATGTTCAAAACTAGATTTCAATCAGTGGAAACTTCTAAAGGTGACGCGTTCAAAATAGTTTCAAGGGGAATGCGGGAACTGATTGCGAGCGAAGGCGTTATGTCATTATGGAAGGGGTTAGTTTTGACATTATGGAGAGATGTACCCTTTTCAGGAATATATTGGTCATCAGTTGAGTTTATCCGTAAACGGTTACAGAAAACTCAATATTTCCAGATCAAAACTAATGAACGAGCATTTATGGAATCGTTTATTGCTGGGTCAATAGGTGGCGCCATTGCTTCTATTATTACTACTCCATTCGACGTAGGCAAAACAAGAAAGCAAATCGGCCATCATGGTACTGCATCAGCTAATATGGGCATGATCCCGTTTATGAGACATATCATCAAACATGAAGGCATATCTGCTCTTTATGTTGGTGCTGTGCCAAGAGTGCTAAAAGTTGCGCCTGCTTGTGCTATTATGATATCTTCCTACGAGGTTGGTAAAAGAACATTCCATCAGTATAATACGGGTAAGACATGATGATAACAAACTACATTAAAAAAACTATTTAATACCCCATACCATCATCAAACATGTATGCACCTGGCCGTGATATGACTAGAGGCTCCACTGATGATTTGGGGCTAGGCGTTTGATACACAGAAAGAGAATCATTCTGGGTCTCTTCTCTGATTAGCTCTTCACTGACTTCACTATCAAAGAAACTCACATTTTTCTGCTGCTGATGTGTTTCCGGGGAACTTTCATCAATAAGCAATGAACTAGTTCCACATTCAGTGGCTGAAAGAATTGTACTTTGATCCCTAAGAGGAGTGGATTGGGAATTAGGTTTCCTAATTGGATGATAAAGATCCAAATCTTGTTCATCATCATAATCTAATACTTCTTTTGGACTATCATCAAATTCACTCAACATTTTCAAAATACGACTTATTGCTGCTTGAATAAGATTTGACTTTGTTCCTACATGTTGGAATGAAACTTGAATACATTGAGTAGCATTTGAAACTACTGCATTTCGATAAATTTGTCTTTGAGCTTTAACTTTTTCTTTATGAGCATGACAAGTACGTTCGAGATTTTCAATATCCAATTTGCTTTTACCTTTATACAATGCTTTATAATAAGCCCTTTGAGCATTTGCAAGGTCTTTCAAAGATTTCTCTTTTAATTGTTCATCTCTTCTTAATGAATCCATTTTAGCTAAAACTGACCTGGATTTCATTACGGAATCAGCATCACCATCCCATAAAATAGACGCCTCTTTGTAAATATTATTAATTAATTCACGAAACCCATCATCAGGACCTTTATTTGCCCATGACCTGATTACATCTGCTGCTCGTTTCTTGCTAGCAGCTGCTTTTTCTTCCTGTTTAAGCACATCTTTCAAACATTTAATAACTACACCAAGGTTTTTACCATCCTTACGGTACTTGTCGAATAGTCCAATAGCGCTATCTAAAGGTGAAGTTGCAGTGGAAGAACTCGACCCAAGCATTGGAGAGCCAAGGCTTGGAGAAAAGTTAAGTCCCGAGGAGGTACTTATTGTTAATTGCGATATTATAAAATGTAGATAAAAGGTAACTTACGACATGGTTCCAACGGGAAATCCAAAAAAAAGTACTCTCAGAATTTGGAGAACTAAAATCAATTGAAAATTTAAAATCAATTGTGTCAAGTGGTGGGTAAAAAAGTGTGGAGTTAACCGCCAGAGATCTAAAGGATTAATAAAGTAAACACAAAACGTTATAATTATGTGTGTCCGCCATTTATGAGTATACATGTTAACAATAAAATATATTTTGATATATGCCTATTTCTTCTTTTTATCTTTGACTTGGTCTTCTGAGGGTAATTGTAATCCGGTTGTATCTGCAATGAATTCACGGGCCTTATGAACACCTGATACTAGAGATTCTTCAGCTGAGTTAGCACTGTTGATTAAAGCATCAACTGTTTTCTTGGTACCATCACTGATTTGTTGATGAGTACTAGCAATTTGTGGGAATTTCTGTTCATGTTTCCATATATATGCAGCCAAGTTTGAGGAAGTTTTGGGATACAGATAAACAAAACTAGCATATCCAAATACCAACGGAGTAATGGTTCTGAGTAAGAACCCGCGTCTTCTTGCAAGAATAGATCCAGATAACCCAGCAACAATCACATAAATTGATCCTGGTAAAACATCTTCTTTTGTATCTTTAAGATCACTAACTGTTGATGTAACACTTTCTTCAACATGTAAATATTTCTGGAATAAATCATCAACCGTCCTTTTGGCGACTTTCGATTGTTCTATAAGCCACGACCGTGCAACAGAAACGTTTTCTTCAAGAGCTTTGGAAGTTTTAACTGGTACACCATCAATTTCTTCTGTTTTAATAGATAAAACGGAATCATCTTTTATGACACTACCGGAAGTTCTTGGTGCTGCTTCGGTACGTCCAGGCAACGTAGCAATTGTCTCGCTATCATCTTCCTCATCATAGACAGGCCGAAATTTCTCCTACACATAGTTAGGTCACTCCCCCTTCCCTTACCATTCGGTGTGTTGGAATTCTTGGTGTTTGCTTACCTCTTCAGCTCGAGCAACTGGAATCATTGCCAAACCGGATGCGCCTACTGTCAATCCAGCAACCGTGCGCTACAGTTAGTCCATCATTCTCAGAACAACTGGCAGTACCAACTTACCACTAAAGCTGGCCTTGCTATAAATTGTCGAAATGCCATGGCCATAGATATATCACCCTTTGGTTGAATCTTCGATCAAAATGTTTCCGGGGTTTTGATTGGAAAATACTTAAACTACCACACTTAGGGTACTTTATAGATCCATCGATCATAGGCCATCCATTATAGCTAGGCTAGCCGGCTACGCAATGGAACATGGGGTAGCGGATGAAAGCTGTGGTTCGTCGAACCCGTTGAAGGAGTTGGCGAAACACGGGGAATCAAGGCCAGACGCCTTAGATTCTAGAATAGTTCATACAACACCCAATAACGGGTTCAGATCAAGTGTTGATAATAGTAAAGTGAGGGCTGAGTTTGATGAGTTTATTGGACATGATAGTACTCTAATAGGAGCAACAAGGTTTGGCCAACACTGGGAATATGTCCCATCTACTTCCAATGAATGGGCAAGGGAGTTTGCGAGATTCCAAGGAAGCTCATCATCTTCAGGTGTTGGTGATGTTGAGCATAATGTTAGACATGGTGCTCAAGGTCGATTACTGCGAGTTGGCCAGCAATGGACTCCACAGCAGCCACTTGATAGCAGGCTAGAGCAGTATCGAACTAGTCGGAATGGCTCTTTGAAAAGCGAGCACCAGCAAATACATGATATGCACAGTCTTGAGAAATCGTTTGATAAAGCGTTTGATCTAGTTGAACACCAATTAGAAACAAAAGAGGCAAATGAAAATGATTTGTCTGGACCTGCTACTGATATTATTCGTAATATGAACGATTCAAACTTGAGTGAAAATACAAGAACCAAATTGAAAAATAGCAAGTTTATGGCGTTAATGGAACAAATAAGTGAAAAAAATGTTACTTTACAAGATAATAAATTTGTTAATTCAAATGGTAAGCAATTTGATCCAAATGAAACTCCACAAACAAATAAATTCGAGTCAATGTTTGAACAAGCTAAACTGTTCAATCCCTCGCTAAATCTAACAACATCAGACTGGGAAGAAGATTACGAAGCAGATGGGCCTGAATTATCTTGGCGGGCGAATTGAAAAGTGTTTCAACATTTATTTTTGGAGTGTCATGATATTCATAAATAAAGAGAAAATACATATAACAATGTTACTTTTTTCTGACTAGAAATGGGCGTTCTTAGGCCGAGGCTGGTATGCCGCGTCCATATGGCCCATTTCATAGTTATGTTCAGGCTTGATGTCGCCTTGATTGCCATAATACCCATATTGGTCGTCGAGGTTCCTATAACCCCCGCCGCCGCCATTGTACTGTGGGTACGATATGGGATACTGGGCGGCTTGTGGTCGAGAGTACCTGGGGCCTCCTGAACCGCAGCAACAGCAGCATGACACAAGCATGCTGGCTCCATAGCACATACATCTCAGCACGGCAAACACCAACCACAGACCTATTTGTTAGACAAAAGGCGTCAACGGACATGCGTGACAGTGTAACTTACAGAGAAGAGCCGCAACGACTATACCTACTATTGCAACGATCTTGCAGACCTTGTTGTCCATACAAGTGTCCCAGCTTTTGAACGCTTCAAGGGGTTAGATCTTGGTACACGTTGTCTCAGTTGGATACTTACAATCTGCTGTTGATTCGACATCTCGCTTGAAGAAGCTGCTGGTATATGAAAACGCACAGTCTATAGGTGCCATTGGAACGATTGGTAAATGATTTTGTCCAAAAAAAAAAATTATTTCAGTAGATTGTCAGTGGGAAATGTAGTAAAAGTCACAACACAACAATTTCTTCCAAAGGATATTTTTCGAGGTCTGTACTGTCAATGTTTAAGAACACTTTCTAGAATTATAATTGCAACGTTAAAATCCAAGTGTAAAAACCAATTTGGTGATTTCAAGGGATTTATGGGCTTTTATACGTGTGATTTATACATGAAAAAGGCTCAGAATGCACAGCCGTGGTGGTTGGTGATCGATGATGATCTTAAGGGGGCGCGGGGGATAAAACGAAGTATTTTTAGATCGATTACGTCAACGCATGATACGTATCTCAGCCGTACGGTTTACCCCTGAATTTACCAATTAATATCTTATAACATATTAGCTAACTATCTAGTTACATGTAACCAAAAATTGTGTTCATGTCGACGAATCTTCTACCGCAGTTAGATAGATACTTGTTGACAATTGACCTGGCTGATTCGAATCTTGCTCTATTCTGTTCACCTAATGCTTTAAGTTCATTCAATCTTTTTGAATCTTTGATACCGGAATTATCAAGATTGATATCGAATATACGGTCAAGGTAAACCAACTGATTGTATATCATTCTATCGGTATACTTGTAAGACATCACTCCCGTGCAACCGTTTATGCATCTTCTCCCATAGACGTTGATTTGGCGAGTTTCTGTTTTACAAGATGGGTCATCACAAATTAACCAACCTTCATAATATAGCCCAATTTCTCTTCTAATAAACAATTCCAATTGAATATTTATCCTTTCAGGATTGATTAGACTTTGACAAGATAAACATCTGATCCCTTCGGCTGTGACCATTTTGGATTCCTTAAATCCTTCAAATATTGATTGTTTACCACATTTACATTTAATTTCAAATCGTTTAGTATTTTTAAATCGTTCTTCATCACTTATTAAACTTTCAAGTGGTTGAATATCTACCCCATTAGATTTATTATTGTTGATGTCACTGTATCTATATTTTGTAACATCAAGGCCAAGACATTCAGCAAGTTGGTATTTATCCATTCCATCAACATGAGTACAAATTCTTTCAACTGGTGGTAAAATCTGAGATTCCAAATAATAATTAATATCAACATTTAATTTTTTGGAATTCACTTCACTAAATGTAAATGCTCTCATACTTGGACTTTCTTTTGCATCATCAGAACTTTTTTCTGTTATAATAAATGAGATAACATCATCAGATTTAACAATCTCACCATTTTGTAATTTCCTTAAAGCTACTTGTACATGTGGTTGTTTCTTACCATCAGGATATTGTCTTGGGTCTTTAGAAAGTTTATTTCTAATCAAATATTTTGCTAAAGGGATTTGATTTTCTTTCATTTTTAAAACTAAATCTCTTAAATATTCATGAATATTCTCAATAGTTTTATCAGTATCAAATTCCCCAAGAATTTGATTTAAACAATACATTGAAACTTCTTTTGATAATTGACAATATTCTCTTCGTTTTAAATCAAGTCCCTTAACTTCAATACTTGTATTAATCTCATTTTTATGATTAACTGTCATATTAATTGCTGCATACTTCTTTTTAGCAGTTAATAATAACCTTTGATAAATATTATCAATATCAATTTCTAATTTTTTATATCTTGAATTCACTTCTTTTTTAAATTCATTACCAATCCGTTTAGCTTCGTCATAATTAAGTTTACCAGTATTAACCATTACTGAATCAGTATCACCATAAACTACTTGTAATGATTTTTCTTCAGCTAAATCCTTAGTACTAGTTAGAATTTCTCTACCTTTATTTGTAATCATCATTGCTAATGGTAATGCATAAAATCTTGAATTAGCAAATCCTAAACAACCATACATGGAATTAGCAGTAAGCTTTAATGCTTGTTGTTTAATATCCCATTGAATTTTTTCAATAGTAGTAGCATTTGGATCTTTCATATTATTTTTAACTTGTCTTCGTCTATTAACCAAATTTTCAATCAATCTTGGGAAAATACCTAATTCGGAATTAGTAGGATAATTAGGTAAATTATCCCCATCAAATCCTGATCTATCAACAGTTGTAAAACAAATATTAAATTCTTGAATAATACTTGGATATAAACTATTGAAATCCATAACCAAAACAATTGTTTTATATAACCCCTTTTCAGGTTCAAAAACTAAACCACCTTTAAATTTTGCCTTACTAGGGTTAATTGCTGTATCATCATTTAATTGATTTTGATTATTATTATTATTATTATTATTATTATTATTATTACCAAATTCTTTATTAGGTACAATATATCCCTGATTAGTAAATTCATGTAATAAAATATATTCATTTCTATCAACCCGAGAACCAGTTAAAGTTTTTGACCAACTATTACCAGCTAAATTAGTTAATTGTTTTGAAAGGGCAAGCATTTGTACTTTGAAGGCAATAGCAGTACTTAAATAAGTATCATGTTCATTATGAACCAATAAACCAAATAATCCTTGACTAGTATTTATATCTTTAAATTTCTTAGCATCAATATCATAATCTAATCGTTTAATACCAAGATATAAATCAGTCATTTCTGAAAAACTCCATGAATCACATTTAGTTGTCATACTTCTACCAAAATCATTAGAAATATCACATAATAATCTACCAGCAAGTACTTGACGTTGAGGATTTAAATTAGATGATCTACCAAATCCTGTTGGCCAATCATTCCTTCTTCTTCTACCCATTTTATCAAAATATCGACATTTCAAATCCTTTAAACGATGTAATAAAATACTTAAATGGACATTTTCAAGTTGATGACCAATTATAACATCAGGATCATATCTTTGAACAGTATTAACAAAAGAATTAAGTAAAGCAGTTTCATTTTTGAAAGTTTTAATAGTTTGAACTTTTTTGCCTTCTTTAATCAATTTATCAAATCCTGCAGGGAAAATAGAATCAACTGGCCTAACACTTGTTTCTAAAATTGATCGTTGTTGTTCAAGAGGATTAGTTAAATCATGAGGTAAATCATTATAAACTCTTGTACTTATGGCAGCAATTTCTTGTTTATGACCCTTTTGATTCATAACTGTTCGAACAGATATACTCATAATAGTAAATGGTGGAGGAGTATTTCTTGGTTCATTACCTTCTTTATACACTTCAATTAAATTTGGGGAATTAATTGTTGCATTCATTTGACACCATACTGATTGAGAAATTAAATCAAATTGTGGATTATTAATTTTAAGCCAACAAGGTCCCATTATATTCATTGATATAACCAATTCTTCAAACATATTAGTATTATTACCAAATACATGAGAAAATGTTTTACCATTACTAAATGATAGATTTTTAGCTTGATGATCATCAAATGGTAATAAAACTTCCAAATATTGAGCTTCCCTTGGTACATCATTAAGTTCAAATGCATATTTTTTAATAACTGGTCTTGCTCTAATTGTTTTCAAATTTGTACGTTGTTTAATTATTGACATGACTTCATCATGAACTTGTTTAATATCAATTGGTTCATCATTATCATTATATTTTGGTAAAAAATATAATCTTTTTTCTAAACCTTTAATTTGAATACATGATGAACAATATTTATCAGAATTTCTTATAGGTGCTTTACCAAATAATAATAAAGAACCATCAGCTTCAGAAAAATCTGTCCAAAAAAAATCAAAACTATTTTCATTAGGTGAAATAAATTCATCACGATTAGTATGTGATTGTAATAAAGGACCTTCAGCAATAACATCTAAAGAATTACCAATTTTATTCCAATTTTCAGTATCACCATTATCAGAAGATAATAATCCAGATGATGAAATAGTCACATCTTTTGTAGATTGAATATTGACTCGATTATTAGCTTCAATTGAAATTGGCCGTGTCATGGTAATTTCTTCATCACTATCATCTTTTTTATTATCATCACCATTTTCTTCTTCTTCAGCGGATGGTACAGTCAAATCAGTCATTGTTACATCTTTATCAGAATCCTTAGTTTCAGGAGGCGAAGAAGGAACAGTGATACGAGTAGGAGAAGGTTGACGTTTAACTTTAGGATAAACAGGACTATTCAAAGATGGGAATTTATTTTGTGATTTTTTCCCACTTTTAGTAAGACTAGTATCAAGTTCACCAAGTAACCCATCCAAAAAATCATTATCTTCAACGGTTGATGTTTTCTACATTCATTAGCACAGTCCATAAACCAAAAAAAAAAGTCTTTCTAACCCTGGGGGAATACTTACAGCTTTTTTAATGATTGGAGTAGTAGTAGCATGTTTTTTAAACATTGCACTGATATTATGATTATTTTCAATAGATTTTTTTTCATCTTTTTTATTTCGTTTACGGGTTTTGGGCAAATCATTCTCCTCATCCGAATAGTAATGCCCGTCATTAGCCCATTCGTCTACACCCGTGTCGACATATCCCTCGCCGTTATCATTAACAACAAAGTCATCTTCTTGCAATCTATCGCGTAAATGCTGGTTATATTTAGCGTCATCCACTTCATCATATATCGCATTATCCTCTTCGACGGAGTAAGTGGTCAAACGCGTCTTGCCGGCGTTCTTGAGCGCACGTAGCTCCGCCAGCCCTTTGGCTCGTTGCGCACGACTTCGCGACATTGTAAAAACGAGAGGAAGTAACGGTAAAGGATAAAGTAAATCGCGTCAATTGTTATCGCGATTAATATTATTATAATATATTAATATATTATTAAAATATTGTGGGACAATTTATTATTTGATGGCTGGTTTGACGCGTATCTTTCGCGAATCGGGCACGTGATAATTGGAATGTGGTATTACCCGGAAGTAACTCGATATAAAAACCCCCTATAAAATATCATTATACCTTTTTTTTTTACTTAATTCTTACAAGGTTTCAAATGATTTCTGGGAATAAATTTGATGAAGAAGGGATTGTTAAACCATTTTGGGGGTTAACAGTTATATGTCATGTACCTCAACAAAAAAATGAGTTTTTTAATCAATTATTAAATATTTATAGGTATGCAAGAAAACTTGAATATTTTGAAAAATATTCATTTTTACCAACTCATAGTTATCATATGACAATTTTTGATATATGTCATCAATATACAACTAGTAAAACATTTGAAGAATCTTGTCAGTTTTTCAAAGATCAATTGATTAAATTTGGGTTACATAATTTTGAAATTGATTTACCAATTAGAATGAAAATTGATCCAAATACGAATCAATCAACTTCAGATGTATCAACTATTAAATTATTATTAGAACCATTTGATGAAAATGAATCTAAGAAACTTAAAAAGATTCGTGATAAATTATCAGAAATTACTGGAATTAAACAAGACAATCATGATAATTATAAATTTCATGTAACTATTGCTTATCAAATTGAAAATTTAACTGATAATGAAAAAAAATCTTTTAATTTTGATATTGCAAAGTTTAGAAATGAAATTTCTTCAGATGTTAATTCAATTGAATTTAATATTCCTGAACTTTGTTCTTTTAATGATATGTATCATTTTGATCAACTACTTTTATTAAATAATGTTATAGATTAATCGATTGTAATTATACTTCGTATACCTTGTATGTACTATGGCATATTGCCATTAATTACAAAATCAAGCCAAACATAATTATTGATATCATGACTTCATATGATGTTGGACCATCAGTTGAAGCACAGACTGGTGACTTTAATACATTAAGTACAATAGTTACTAATGGGATTTATGATATTTCAAGCGAGATTAAACTTGTTCAAAGGTATTTAAAGAAGGTTCAATCGTCCAAATGTTCAAGTCAAGATGAACAAAGATTAGTTACTGAAACTGAAAAGGTCACTTGTTTGTTTCGAACAATTGGAACTCAAGTCAAGACATTAAATGATTTCAATAATCAATCACTAACTGTTGAACAGAATTTTACGGTTCAAGAACTTAGAAAGGAGTTTTCAGGGTTATTAAATAATTTTAGAACATTACAACGAGAAATTGCTCAAACTGAACGGTCAAGACAAAAATCCATTACTGATTCTAATATTAATTCTAATAATAATAATAATAATCCATCTGAAGAAACTCCTTTATTACAGCAACAAGTACAAGAACCAGCAATAAATACTGAAGAAGTTGATTTCTATACAAGCTTAATAAATGAACGAGAAGTTGAAATTCAAAATATAGAACAAGGAATTACAGAAATCAACTCTATTTTCAAAGATTTGGGTAGTTTGGTTCAAGAACAGGGTGAACAGATTGATACGATTGAAGCTAATGTTTCAAATATTGCTTCTAATAATAAAGCATCTGCACAAGAACTATCAAAAGCAAAGGGACATCAATCAACTAGACGTAAATGGCAATGCTATCTATTGTTAATGTTGATTGTAATTCTATTGGTAATGGTTATTCCATTGATTTTTTAAGATTAGAGTTGATATGCAAAAACCTAAGATCAATGTCTTGTTTGGAGATGATTCCTTTTGTGGTTAGATATTTTCATTTATAATTGACAAATTCACGGAGGTGATTGAGATTTTTTAACTGTATCTTTTAACAAAATGTATTTTTGGACGGGATTATTTATCACATTTTTATTAAAAGTGGTAACATGTATGCCATTAGCAAATACGACTGCAGCTCGTTATTATTTTGGTGATGATGTTGAGACATATATTGTGAAACGGGATGAATTCCCATTACATAGTCTTGAAGTTACTGCTAGTCCCAAATCATTGGGAGTTGATAAAGTTGGACAAACAGCAGGTTATGTCCATACACCCAATGGGAAACTATTTTATTGGTTTTTTGAATCTAGAAGTAATCCCTTGAAGGATCCAGTTGTATTATGGTTGAATGGAGGACCAGGATGTTCATCATTGGAAGGGTTATTTTTTGAAAATGGGCCAGCATCATTAACACCTGATTTGAAATTGGTTCATAATAAATATTCATGGAATAGTAATGCCAATGTAATATTTTTGGATCAACCAGTTAATGCTGGATTTTCTAAAGCTCAACATTCTGGTAGTGTTGGTAATACTGTTCAAGCATCAGTAGATGTTCAAGCATTTTTGACATTATTTTTTCAAGCTAATGTTAAATTTTCTCATTTACCCTTTCATATTGCAGGAGAATCATATGGAGGACATTATATTCCAGTATTTGCATCTGATATAACTGCACAAGAAGGTAGAAATTTCAATTTGACATCTGTAATGATTGGTAATGGACTTGTTGATCCCTTGACTCAATATAGATATTATCAACCAATGGGATGTGGAGGAGGAGGACATGGTGCAGTAATTGATCAAAATACTTGTAGTTTGATGAAATTAGCAATGGATCATTGTATTGGATCAATAACTGCTTGTTATAATAATCCAAATGATCTTGCTGTATGTAGGGGAGCTGCAACTGAATGTCAACGAACTCAATTGTTACCCTTTCAAAAAACTGGATTAAATGTTTATGATATTCGAGCAAAATGTGAAGGAGGTTCATTATGTTATTCACAATTGGAAAATATTGCAAAATATCTTAATCAAGATCAAGTTAAATCATCATTGGGTGTTGATAGATATACAACTTTTCAAAATTGTAACATGAGAATTAATTCATTATTTTTACAAAATGGTGATTGGATGCAACCATATCATTATCGAGTAAAAGAACTTTTGGACCGAAAAATCCCAGTTTTAATCTATGCTGGTGATAAGGATTTCATTTGTAACTGGTTGGGCAACCAAGCATGGACCAAGGAACTCAGATGGTATGGCAAGGAAGAATTTAACAATGCCAAAACAAGACCTTGGATGACTTCAAAGGGTCATGCTGGTGATGTTACCAATTATAAACATTTTACTTTTCTACGCGTTTTTGATGCTGGACATATGGTACCGTATAATCAACCTGAGAACTCTCTGGAGATGCTGAATACCTGGATTAGAGGTAACCATGCTTTTGCCTAGATATTCATATTTATATTCATATACCTTTTATTAGATGAGATCATAATATCAAATCAGATCTATGATAAGTAGTTGATCTTGATAAGCTATAACGTATTGAATACTATCAATAACGATTATAGTGCCTATACGTAATAATGAACGATCGAGTTGCCTTAACTTGCTTAATTATCGGAGCCTCGCCACCCTAATAATAACACCTTACGGCACAGGGCTTTGTTTTGCTTTATTTTGCTTTACTTCCCCTTATTTTCCTTATTTTCCTTATTTTCCTTAATTTCCTTTCATTTCTTTATAGCTTCATTGCAGGATGAAGTACTCGGTGGTTGTTTCGACGTTGTTGGCTCTTGGAAGTGCGCTGCAAGGGCCTGGTCCCCAGCAGAAGCTCGGGCTCGCTGACAGTATCAAGGAAAAACAGCAAGAAGTGAATGACGGCATTTCATCCTTGTTCACGACTGAGTCCGTTGCTGGGATTCTCGGCAGACTAGCTGAGTCTTTGGGACAAACCATTGACGATATTCCCAAGGAGGCCATTGGTATGTGGACCAGCGTTTTGCAAGAGTTCCCCTCGAGTCTTGGAGAATTGACCATGACAACTCGTCGACAGATTACCAAGAATGGGAAACTTTTTTCTAGACCTATCAAGAAGGTGAATGACTGGTTACATGTTGTTCAGAATGTACAATTCCCCAACCATGTATTGAAGGTCAAATCTCCCAATTCATTGGGGGTTGATACCGTTAAGCAATACTCGGGGTATCTTGATGTGAATGAAGCTGAAGATAAACACCTATTTTATTGGTTCTTTGAGTCTCGTAATGACCCTAAAACCGATCCTGTTATTCTTTGGTTGAATGGGGGTCCTGGATGCTCTTCATTGACTGGGTTATTTTTTGAATTGGGCCCAGCTTCAATCAACGAGAACTTGAAACCGGTGTATAATCCTTTATCATGGAATAATAATGCTTCAGTTATTTTCCTTGACCAGCCAGTTAATACCGGGTACTCATATTCCTCTGGATCAGTTACTAGCACAGTTGCAGCCGCAAAGGATGTATATGCATTTTTAACATTATTCTTTGAACAATTCCCTGAATATAATAAAGGTCAAAAATTCCATATTGCTGGTGAATCTTATGCTGGTCATTATATCCCAGTATTTGCTGAAGAGATTTTGAAACATGATGATCGTAAATTTAAATTAGACTCGGTCTTAATTGGTAATGGATTGATTGATCCAAGAGTTCAATATGATTATTATGAGCCAATGGCTTGTGGTAAAGGTGATGCTGATCCTGTATTGAGCGAAGAAGAATGTCAATCAATGATCAATGCTCAGCCAAGATGCAATGGGTTGATTGATACTTGTTATGCTTCTCAAAGTACTTGGACTTGTGTTCCAGCTACCATTTATTGTAATAATGCAATGTTGGCACCATACCAGCAAACCGGTAAGAATGTTTATGATATTAGAAAGAATTGCGAGGGAAGCTCGCTTTGTTATAGTGAATTGTCCTATATTGACGATTACTTGAATTTACCCCAAGTTAAAGAAGCATTGGGTGCTGAAGTTGATAGTTATACTGGCTGTAACTTTGATACAAACAGAAACTTTGTATTTGCTGGTGACTGGATGAAACCTTACTACAAGTCCTTAAGTGTTTTACTTGAAAAACGGGTTCCGGTATTGATTTATGCTGGTGATAAGGATTTCATTTGCAACTGGTTAGGTAATGAAGCGTTCACCAAGTCTCTTGAATGGGAAGGTAAGGCAAAGTTTAACACTTTGTCACCCAAACCTTGGTACTTATCTGGTAGTGAAGAAGAAGTTGGTAAAGTGACCAACTTTGACATTTTCACCTTCTTGAGAGTCTACGGAGCTGGTCATATGGTACCCTTTGATCAACCAGAAGCGGCTTTGGATCTTGTAAACAGATGGGTTTCTGGAGACTACGGCTTGGATCTATAAAAAAAGCTCAAAACTATCATTATTATTATTATTAATACTGTTGATTATTATAATTATTATATAAATAAATAGAAAACTAGTTGGTTGAACCAAGAGTCATTACACTGCTGCTACTGAATCTTGACGAAACAGACGGCCGTTCAGACGTTTCGCTGCTCATGGACCCTGTCTTCTTCTTTATCCGTCGCTTCTCCTCTTCCTGCTTGAGCCACCACGCCTGCTCGGTGATACACGCGCCCCCGCAGCACCCGCAGTCCATGTGGTGCGTCGTGTCTGTCTGGTAGTCCTGCATTATCAGCGACGGATGGTGTCTTGGAATGTCTCCGTCAGACTTGTCCAGGTTGTCTGGAATGTATATATCCTTCATCATGCTAGACAGTCTCGTTGATTCCATCTTTGCAACTTGTCTAACTGTATTATGAGTATTTCAAACTGAGAACTTGGGAACTTTTTTGTTATTTTATTTATTTTGAAAGAATGTTTTTGATACCCCAAATTTTAAAGCCAAAGCCAGCGATGAGATGCGGAAGGGGCACCATATTTATAATTTTGTGTGGCTCGTACACCAAACGCCTAAAATAGTCACTAAAAAATAAAATTATTAAAAATAAAAAAAAATAAAGGGTGATCGATAAAAAGTAACTTGTCAAACAGTACATTTTTTAACATTTTTTGGCATCAGCCATTTTAAAAAATGAATGCGCCAATTTTTTGGTTTTCTGGAATGTTCAGCCGCACTCCCCCTACACAGTTTCCCAATTAGGAAACTTGGATGCTAGCATATAGAACTGTATAGAACAGCTTAGATAGTGTAAATAGCATACAACATTATAGATAGAAAATAGTATAAATAGTATAAATAGTATAAATAGTATAAATATTGATGGTATAGATAGGGTATATAGTGGAATATTTATAAAGCATCACTGATATTCATATATGGCCAAAGCTGCGTTCAGCATGGACCAGTTACCATAATTCTCTATCAGGCAACTTGTGCTCCAACTACCGGTTAGATTTTCAAACGTGAATTTAACATTGAAGTACTCACATAGGAATGCAATTGCTGGTTCACGTGTTTACTCAACTCGACAGCCAGCTGGTATATTCTTGGAGACTTGCCGTAATTCCAGCAATATATAGCTAAATGATTAGATGACCATGTTAAACGTTACATTAGCAGAGCTTCATACTTATCCAGTGAACAAACGATTTGCATTGTTTGGAGATATGACCTTGAGATAGTTCCAGCCGGTTGCACAATGTTTGCAGCATTTTAATACATTCGTCTTGTTTTATCCCTTGGTTATCCAGTACTAGTTGAATCCATTTACATACTCTACCCAAATCAGGTTTATCAATTAGAATTAAGAGCACTTGCCATGAATAATTGCCCAAGAATTGAATTCCATAATCAATTGCATTATAATCATCCATTTGAACAAACTCATCAATTGTATCATTAATTTGACCAGATATTAATTGATATATAATTAATTTAGGTCTTAATGAATTAATCCAATTATCATCATTTAATTTATCTTTTGAAATATTCAAATGATTCTTACAAATCAAAACAGATTCCTTCAATTGATTATCTTTAATAAGGTACATTTCATGTACAATTAATAATAAGATTTGTAATTTTGTTTTAATAATTTCATTAATTTCAATTGAATCATTTGATTTTATCATTTCACATTTATTAATTAGATTCAAACAAATTTTTAAAATTTTTAATGAAATTTTTAAATCCATTATTCCTTTTTTCATTAATTTGATAGAAATATTATAACTTTTCCAAATCATCCATAAATAATCAATTATTTGTAAATTATTATTATTATTAATTATTAATAAAATCTCAATTAAATATAATCCATCATTTTCATTTAAATAAATAATTAAATCTCTTAAAAATGATCCATTATTGAAAATTTTAATAGCTTTAATACTTTTAGGATAATCTTTACAAATTTTTGCAATATAATTAATTGATAATTTATCATTAGTTTGTAAAACATTTTTTAATCCATTTAAAATTTCATCATCATTACCAACATTTAATAATGCTTTGAAAATAATTGCTAAAGTTAAAGGATCTTTATTCATTTCATTAAATTCTTCATTAAATTCAAGTATTTCTTTTGAATTTAATTGATTCATTATTCTTCGATATATTTTACCACAATTTTCATTATCAATAGTAAATATTGAATGTAAACATAATTTAAGCCATTCAATTGTTGAATATTTCCACATTTTACTTATACATATTATTGAAATATCTTCAGGTAATGGTGATTCAATAATTTTTTCAAGTTTATCAAGAAATTCTTCAACATTTGAAAATGAATTTGATTGATATATTCTTAATGGTATCAATTTCATTAAAGAATTATCGAATTTATTAAATATTAAATAATCAATAACATTTAAATGATTTTGCCAATGATTAAATATCCATAAATAATCATTAATATTAGCATCTTCATTTTTTTTAGCCATCAACATTAATAAATCATTTTGATTGATTTCAATTCCACTCATATCATAATATTCAATCATCATATAAATTGATATTATTTTAGTATCATCAATTGATTCTTGAATTATCATTGATGCTTTTTCAAATTCTTTTTTTAAACATAATTGTCTAACTAATAAATAAGCTGATTTCATTTTAATAAAAAAACAATCAATTTGTTTACTTATTTCCCAAATCCGGTTTAACCATTTGATTTGTTCAGTTTCTAGTTTTAAACATTGATTATAAACCATTGATAAAAAATTAATAGTTGGTTCATTATTTTGAAATTCCAATTTATGGAAAAATAAATCTGCAATTGTAAATTTCTTTAAATATAAATTCAAAACAACTTTTAATGATAAATATTCAAATTTAATTAATGAATTATCAATCATATATTTATCAATTAATAAACAAATAGTTTCAAAATATTCATTATAATCATTTAATAAAGCAATTTTTAATGTTCTTAATAAACATTTTAATACTTTTAAATTAGATGAATAATTTCCAAATATATAACATAACCCTAATTGTAATTTGAAATCATTAATATTAATATCATTTTTTCTTTGATTTAATATTAAATCATTCCATATATCTATTACAATTGATTCATCAATTTGACATTCATCTTCATTTTGACAATCATTTAAAAACGCGTCAATATCAATCCTTTCACCATTACGGAGCTGTTTCAGTTTGTCTACATTGTTAATACTAGTAAGTCTAAATAAAAATATTCATACGAAGTAAGGTCATAGTGAGTATTAGTGACATATACGTAGTTGATGTAGTTATAGACCTAGGTAGCACTAGTGCAATATGCGCATGCAACTAGTTAACTAGTTAGTATATTTATGTACATTAAGGTACACAAACTTTTAGTTGTGATCGTGCTTTATAAGTTAAGTTAACGTCAAGGTACGTATACGAATATTCGATTATCTTTTATTTGTTGTTAAATTGCTATTTTTCTTTTATAAATTATCCCTTATTACACCATGGAAGGAGACTTGTACCCTCTTGCACTTCTCATTGACGAGCTGAGACATGAAGATATCAATGTTCGATTGAATGCTATGCATCGATTGTCTACGATTGCATTAGCTTTGGGAGAAGACCGAACACGATCCGAAGTGATTCCATTTTTAGAAGAAGTTAGTCAAGATGATGAAGATGAAGTATTGACTGTTTTAGCAGAAGAGTTGGGTAACTTTCTGCCGTATGTTGGAGGCGAGAAATATGCTGGACTTTTATTACCTCCTTTGGAAGCATTATCAGCAGTTGAAGAACCAGCAGTTAGAGATCGAGCTATTGAATCATTAGAAAAAATTTGTAATTCAATTAGTAGTGAATATGTTGAAGAATTATTTTTACCATTAGTTATAAGGATGGGTACACAAGATTGGTTTTCAAGTAGAGTTTCATCTACAGGATTATTTGCTCCAATTTTAAAGAAAATTATTAAAAATACTTCATTAGATTTAGAAAATGAAAATGAAAATGAAAATGAACAAATTAGTGAAGAAAAATTATTAATTATTGAAGAATTGGAGAATTTATATTTAAAATTAATTAAAGATGATGGACCAATGGTTAGAAGAGCTGCTGGTAATAATTTACCAAAATTTATTAATATTATTAAAATTGAATTTAATGGATTAATTAATAAAATGTTTAATAATTTAATTGAAGATGATCAAGATTCAGTTAGATTATTAAGTGTTGAAGTATTAATTTCAATTGCTAATAATTTATCTAAACAAGAGATTTTTAAATATAATAGTGAATTAATTAATTATTCATTAAAATTAATTAATGATAAATCTTGGAGAGTTCGATATATGATTAGTGATAAATTTAAAGAATTATCATTAAGTTTGGATAGTAAAGAATTAAGAGAAAAATTTATACCAGCATTTATTAAATTAATGAAAGATAATGAAGCTGAAGTACGTACATCAATTTCAAGACAAATTTCAGGATTTTGTCAATTAATTTCAAAAGATATTATTATTAATGAAATTATTCCACAAATTGAAATTTTATCAAATGATCCTTCACAACATGTTAGATCAACTTTAGCAAAAGAAATTTCAAGTTTATCACCAATAATTGGTAAAGAAAATACTATTGAATATTTATTACCAATATTTTTATCAATGTTAAAAGATGAATATCCTGATGTTAGATTAAATATTATATCTAAATTAACAATTGTTAATCAAGTTATTGGAATTGATTTATTATCAAAATCATTATTACCAGCTATTAGTGAATTAGCAAAGGATAAACAATGGAGAGTTAGATTAGCAATTATTGAATATATTCCATTATTAGCAGAACAATTGGGTGAACCATTTTTTGATGAAGAAATTGGTCCATTATGTATGGGTTGGTTATGGGATTCAGTTTATTCAATTCGTGAAGCTGCAACTATTAATTTGAAGAAATTAACTGAAGTTTTTGGTATTGATTGGGCTAAAAATGAAATTATTCCAGAAATTATATCATTTGGTAAAAATAATCATTATCTTTATCGGTTAACTTCATTATTTGCAATTACAACATTAATTCCTGTATTGGATGAATCAACATTAGTTGAATCAATTACTCCATTTATTTTAAGTTTATTAAAAGATCCAATTCCAAATATTAGGTTCAATGCAGCAAAATCTTTAAAAGTAATTGTTGAAGATGGGATTTTTTTAAAGAATAACAATAATAGCAATAATAACAACAACAACAACAATAATAATAATAATAATAATAATAATAATAATAATGAAAAACCAAGATTAATAAAATTTGAAAATAAACAAAATGCAAAGGAAATCATTAATGAAATTTTAAAAAATCTTGAAATTTTAGTTGAAAATGATGGTGATGTTGATGTTAGATTTTTTGCAAAACAATCTATTCAACAAATTAATGAATTTGAATTATAAATGCAATAATATATTATACAAATGCTATGTAAAAAAAAAAAAAAAAAATTAAAGATAATAAAATATATTATATCCATGTTATATTTGAATTTCATGTTTTAGAATCTTTGACCAATCCATAAGTTCAAATAATAGTGTCATATTTGGAGAAATATCCGGTGACCGATCTTTAACAAAATTGTAAGCAGTATTAAAATCCCATTGATATTTCCGCATAGCATAAGCAACCACCAACGAAGCAGACCGGCTCACTCCACATTGACAATGTATAAGTATCCGTTTGCCTATTTTAGATCTATTATCAATTAAACTTGTCAAATGGTCAAGTTCGGGGATTAATGAAGATGTATGGTCCCATGGAACATACACATATTCAATGTCATTAGTATTATTATTATCATTATTATTGTTGTTATTGTTATTGTTATTGTTATTGTTATTGTTATTGTTATTGCTGTTATTATCTTGTTGACAGTGTATTGGAGGCTTGACTTCTCTTGCGACGTTGATAACCACGTCGAATTCCAAAATGGTCTCCAAATCAGGCTCGGAGTATAAATAAATATTGGGCTCGCATACCAGTATGGGCCCATCAGGATACGCGCAAGTGTTTTTGGCTGTATACAAATCAAAGGATTCCGTGGACGTAATTGAAGTGGAGGTCGAGGAGACCCTGCTGCTGTTTGAGCTGCTCGCGCCATGTATTTGCAGTTCCTCTTCCTCTTCTTCCTCGTGCTCTGGCGGAGTGGTTATCGAAGAGTAGTACGAGTCTGCCGAGCCGACGCTTGAGCTCGGACAAGGCTGGCTCTCGTCGGCCTGCTCGCCAGAGTCCGGGATCCATATAGATAGCCGTCGAGGACTCGAGGAGATATGTGGCTGCTGCTGCTGCTGCTGCTGCTGCTCATTCTTGTGGAAGATGGACATTATCTCGCTGTCCAAGGGAGGCTTCATGTCTAGCCGGAAGTTCTGACTGGAATGCAAATGGTTCAGCGCACTCGTCTGGCTCAAACTGGTTCGGTGCTTGAAATATTTATAGTCATCGATCAAACACCCATTTTTAGCAGTACTGCTCCCACAATCGGCATCACTAATTTGCCAGCCACGCTCATTCAATCGACTATTTATAAACTTGGAGCTGTTATTTATAACCGATCGATCGAGTCGACAGCTGAAAACCCCCCTTTGCCTACCAATTGCAATTGCAATTGGGTTCGTCCCTGTATTTGTTACTGTATTTGTTACTGTATTTGTTACTGTGTTTGTTACTGTATTTGTTACTGTGTTTGTTGTGTTCTGTGTCCCTGTAGTGGTCGTGCTGGCGGTGCTGGGAGTGCTCGCATAGTTAACGTTAACGTGAATACTACCAGTAGTAGCCCCATTTGAGGATCCGTCGTAGCCACCTCCCCCAAATGCGGCCGTGCAGGTGGCCAGCCGTAGTGGTTTGGGCGCCCTGTCCGCCAAAACAGCCGTCGCAGAGCATTGCGAGAAGCTCGCACTGGTGACGGCCGTGCTGGGAGCTCCACCGTCCGCGCCAGTGTTGGCCGTGGCTCTTCTTGAAACAGCCGTCGCTTGGCCCGCACGGTGGTCACTCGAGAGACTCGCCAGCTGAAGGCCCTTGCGGTTCCGTCGTCGCAGCAGTCTTGAAGAGAGTCCCGTCTCTTCGTTGCCGCTGCTGCTCGCGTCCTGGCTGCTGCTGCTGCTGCCGGCGACTCGCGGCTGGCACAGCGCCGAAGACATCATATTGCGTTCTTCTTCTTCTTCTTCTTCTTCTTCTTCTTCTTCTTCAAGCGAGACGTTTGCTGGAGACAGGCTGGAGGAAAGCGCCAACAGGGAGGAACAGTTGTCAAGGGGCGAGAAAAGAGACAAAAAGAGGGAAAAATGGCCCCCCGCGGTTGAATGCCTGAAAGAAGCTTAAAGGTTTAACTTTTTTGGGTGTTGGAAATATTTTATGGATGAATAATATTAGTAGTTATAAGCTTTTTGCTTTTTTGGGTGATTTCATCGTCGTCGTCTTAAATAATTTAAATTTAAACGCAGGTCCAAATGAAATCGGCCCTGGCGATCTTATCTTAAATTCTCTCTCTTTTTTTTTTTATACCTACATTTCATTCTTTGTGACTTCTTATATTTATATATCTTTATATATTCATATATCTATTATTCATAGATCTATTATTTATATATATTATATAAATATATATATTATATAAATATATATATATATAAATATATAAATATATAAATATATATAAAGGGAAAAAAACCAACAAGTTCAAAGGATGATGATCAGTGGTAGCCATCGGTGTTTCAGCTGACGGATGCGTATGCATTACCCACTCATCTTGCATCAAATATTCATATATGTTACGTTGGCCAGAAAAATTTGAATTTTCACAATTGCAAGCCAATTAGGTTTGCGCGGTCAAGCTCTGTCATTTCGTCTCAATTGGGCAGCTACTGCTCGGAAACACAAATCTTAAATCTGCCGAAAGTTTCTTCGTACCGTTTTTATATTTAGTCACAAGTTTAGTTAGTTACAGTTATAACTATAAGAGAGTTGGGGTTAGGACCAGTAATATTATTATAATGCCATGTGCTGATCCACTGATGGACCCACTCATCAGCAGTCCCGCCGAAAAAAGGGAGGTACTAAGAAGTATCTTGAAAGTTCTCTCTCGTCCGTATTGTCTACTCTTTGTACCATCGTTGAATAATAGTTATTTATATCTCCAGCGTTTTCAACACAGCATTTACCCCTGATTATTGAATCATTATTCACGTTAGATTTCTTATACAAATCCCAAGTACTAGCCTACTACTAGGTGCACAAATATCATATGGCTATACTATAGATAATAGCAGAAAGGACAGCTATAAATAACAATATATAACAGAATACAAATATCAGTCACGTGATACTTGAAATTTTTATCAAACATCGATCAATTGCAATACCATCACTAATATATTAACGTTAACATAACATAATTATAAGGCAAAGCTAACATCGATATATATATCTATCTATCTATCTATCGATATCTATCTATCTATATCTCATAGATGAAGAATTTTAATGGGTGCTTTGGAAAGACTTCTTGACCGAACATTAAATGCGGAGGACCCCTTGGAAGGGTCCAAGAAACGGAAACAGACACATGCGGAACGAAAACGACGACGTAACAAGATCAAGGCCCATGAAGAGCTACAAACCAAAATAGATCCAATGAAATGTCAGTCAATTCGAGATTCAAAAATTCAAAAATCCCTAGAAACTATCAAGTCCTGGGATACTTCGAGTGACCAGCCTTTGCTGGAAGAGTTGAAAGAAAAATTCCTTACCAAGAAAAATGGCAAACCTTCTTCGCCTGCACCCAAGTTGAAATATAAAAGCAAAGCTCCAACTAATCCAAAGTTCGTTGGTCTTACTCCTGGTCTTGTTCCTGTGGACTATGAAGAGGAAGACGACTCAGAAGAAGACAACTAGCATATATACACATAAATATATATTTATTCATCATGAAGTTTTAATCCTACTGCCCGACTGATTATGAGAGCAAGAAAAAAACAAGCCCATGCGCCCAATGCAAACGTGCAGACCGGTAGCGGCTTGTTGACCATCAGCCCAAATATAAATACTCCCAGTGGAGGATACATGCCATTGGTCAATCTTGGCCCTATAAACGTAGATACCAAAGTCATGGTCCATCTAATAAACGAAATGATCCGTCCGTCATACAATGGCAAAATAAATACAGTCAAGCACGAACAAACTAACGATAGCGGTAGCAGCTGCTGGACAAGCTCGGTGTTATTCTCGTTATCACTTTGATAGAATAACTGTTTAATCACTCCTGAATCTGGTAAAACACTGGCACTTTCAAAATGTAAATATAATGGCACAACAACATGATCAATTACATTCTTAGCGGTATCTTCGCTTTCTCCCGTCCAGATCCTATACCCTCTTGTCAACCCATTATACCAAAAAGTATTATGTAATCTCTGTGGAACATTCCTCGAATCCTCTTTTCTACTTACTTGTCTCATTCTTATAGCTAGCTATATATATATATATATATAGGCCTAGGCCTAATTAAGCTTGGAGCGTTAACGTATACGTACGTATCGTTACGATTCGTTAGGGTGCATATATATACGCGTACGTACGTACGTACGTACGTACTGGTTAGCCACGTCGTTAGGTTGGTACGTATACGGTATACGTACGTTTAAACCAATCAAGATCGATTAATTTTTGGTCAGTAATTATAATATATTATATATAACATATTAAAATTCAAGATTCAAATTTGGAGAATTCTTTTTTATTACACAGCAATGTTGAATTTGGCAGTTAGATCAGGGATACGGACTGGGTTCCGAGCATTATCCCGGGGCAGTACGGTCACAGGCCAAAGGCACCTCTCGAGTACTTGTGTCAACCTCATTTCAGAGGGTTCCAAAACATCTGCACCAGTAACTCAATTTCAAAATACTGCATTTGGAACCGAACAAGGAGTACCTCCAAAGGGGTTCAGATTACATGCTCCAAAGACATGGGAAGACGACCCCGAGTCCGGGCTGGCCAAGGCTACCAAGTTTTTCCTTCTGGCTGAGATGTTTCGGGGAATGTACGTTGTTCTGGAACAGTACTTTAGAGCTCCTTATACTATTTACTATCCCTTTGAAAAGGGCCCAGTATCACCAAGATTTAGAGGCGAACATGCATTAAGACGGTACCCGACCGGCGAAGAACGGTGTATCGCTTGCAAGCTCTGTGAGGCAGCTTGTCCTGCTTTGGCCATAACTATCGAAGCAGAAGAACGTGAAGATGGTTCAAGAAGAACAACTAGATATGATATTGATATGACAAAATGTATATATTGTGGATATTGCCAAGAATCTTGTCCTGTTGATGCTATTGTTGAAAGCCCCAATGTCGAATACTCAACTTTCACTAGAGAAGAATTACTATACAATAAAGAGAAATTATTAGCTAATGGTGATAAATGGGAACAAGAATTACAATATTGTTTAGATGCTGATGCTCCTTATAGATAAGGAAAAGAAAAAAAAAATCAAACAGAATTGCATATAACTATACGTAAACATAATAACAGAAAAAAAGTTACGTTTATATTACTCGTAAAATTATGGTTATTTTTTTTCTTTTTTTCTTTCGTCTATTAACTTATTGGACTTATTGACTGGCACATTGAACACGTTCAGCTCCAGGTTCATCATCATCTTCATCTTCTTGAGCTCCACTTGCAGTATACTTATACCCATCAGCAACATCTGAAAGAACAACTTCTTCGGCATCTTCAGGAGCTTTATCTTCAGGTTCTCTTGGTGGTAAGATGGTTTCAAGTTGTTGAAGCTTTTCAGGATCAGTGAAATATGGTTTAGGAAACTCAATTTCAAATGTAATTAACAAATTACCATGTCTAACTTGTCTATAAGTAGGCATACCTTTACCATCAATTGATTTAACTTCTCCTGGTGATATAACTTCTCCAGGGATAATATCAACTTTTAACCAAGTACCATCCAAATGTTCGATTGCAAATGAACCTCCAGCCAAAGCAGTAAGAAGATTGATCTTTTTATGGTATATTAAATCATCTCCCTTTCTTTCAAATCTATCATGAGGTTTGGTATCAATTACAAAAACAACATCTCCTGGTATAATATTAGGACCTTGATCACCTTCACCTTCAAATACTATTCGTTGGCCAGTAACCATACCAGGATCAATATGAACTTCCAATACCTTTTGTTCTTGTAAAGTCTTTTGACCATTACATTTCTTACATCGACCTTTAGAATCAATAATAGTTCCTTCTCCATTACAATCAGGACAAACTGATTGGAATCTTTGAATAACATGACCCATTTGTCTAGTCACAAACTTAACACCTTGACCTTTACATCCAGAGCATGTCTTAACAGCTTCTGGTTTACCACCTTTACCATCACAACTTGAACAAAGTACAGTCTTACGTAGTGATAATTTAGAAACTTTACCCTTATATAAATCTTCCAAAGAAACTTTCAAAACATGTGTGATATCCTTAGATCGTCGAGGCCCACTTGGTCCTCCTCCTCCACCTCCTCCAAACATTCCTCCCATTCCTCCCATTCCTCCAAAGAATTGAGAAAATAAATCTTCTGCACTGGCACCCATATCTCCAGGACCACCGCCACTCAAACCTTCCAATCCATAATTATCATAAACTTGTCGCTTTTGCGAGTCAGACAAAACCTCATACGCGGCAGATATCTCCTTGAACTTCTCTGCAGCTTCAGGAGAATGTTGGTTCTTATCAGGATGATATTTCAAAGCACCAACTCGATAAGCCTTTTTGATTTGTGCATCAGTGGCATCCGGTGAAACACCCAAAAGATCATATAACTTGGTATCCTTGACCATTGTTATCTATGCAAATTGTAGTAATAATAAAAAAAACAACCAAAGTCTTCAATATATATGTGTTTATGCTGTGATAGAAAAATGCAGAACGAAGTAAAAAAAAAAAACCCAACCAACCTCAAATCAAAAACTGTATAATGATAACTCTTTCCTGGATAAACCCGTGAAACGCGTTCAAACTGAAACTCAAAGTTTGCACTTGGCCAACGAAAATTGGTACAAAAGTCGGAAACAGAAACCGGAAAACAAAGGTATTAAAAAAAAAATTGAAAAGCAGGATTGAACTTCCAGTTTATATAAAATCTCTCTCTTTCTGTGAACTATTTTTTTTTTCTACGTTTTCCTGGAAACTTTATATTTTTTTTTATCGGTATATACGCTGATCACAGTTTAATCGATAATGACAACTTTGTAATCACTGGCCAACTCTAAAAAAAAACCTTCTACGAGCTTCTTTAAGAAACTTCCAGAAACTTTTGAAACAGTTTCCATAGCAACCTAGAACTTTCCCCCAATTTCCCCAATTTTCCCCACTAATTTCGGTTTCTCGAAACCTTCTTCAAAGTGAAGATACTCTTCAAATGTTGCAAATGTTGCAAAAGTTGCAAATAATCCCGTTTCAATGTAATGAATTCATGGAATTGTGACTAAATGATTTTACAACTTCCATCTTTCTTTCATTTATTCTCACCCCCTTTGAAATTTTCTTCTTGCTGACTAAGCCCCCCGTATTTGCTTATGTAATGTCACATGACATCACGTGATAGGTCACGTGATGTATATGTTTTTTTAATTAACCAGTTTATATTTGAACTTTTTCCAATTCAAAGGCCTATAAACAAGCTTACAATTGATTAGAATAGCACTAAATGGTACCATAAACAACACCATTGCCAGAAGTCGTATACAAGTTTGAAGCTGCAATGAAGCACCCTTTCAAAGGGTCCCTTTGGCAACTACTGCCAGTTGAAGCTTATCACCGCTACCAATACAATCTGCTTCCTTGTAAAATTCCAATTCCTACAGCCGTTCCCGGCTCAGTCGGCTGTGTTCCAAGCCCTTCACTGCTGCATTGTCCTTTCTTAGCGAGGTTGCATCCACCGAAGAACTCGCATGCTGAGCGCTTTTCAAGACAAGTATGTTTGAAGTATCGTACGGCTGCCATTTTGGTCTGTATAAGACCATAAAAAGTTAAAGCCGGTCACCGAGATCTGGTTGTTTTTGCAGCTCTAATTATAATATATAATATAATATTAATTATAATACTAGCTAGTACTAGCTAGTACTCCAGATAACGAATATTCGAGGAAAAAAAATTAGAATTTGTGATATCCAACCTGTTCACCAGCCGGCGATTTTTCTACTTCAGGAGGGCATTTATGTGCATATACTCGCCGTTGACTCTTTCACCTTGAGTGAAGCCGCGTCCTGCCAATCTTGTGACATTATATATGGGCTTTGAAGTGTAAGTAAAGATTTTTGTTTTTGGCTGCATCTTTCAGTTTTGTATCCATGTTCGTTTTGAGCTAACTTGTTAGATGAGGAATTGGTCAGTGCCCTTAGCTTCAAGGTTGCTTACTTCGCCGAGGAAATACGTTTTAATTCCTGCGTTTACATTATTTACTCTTGCATTTCCTGTTATTTATTATCTTACCACTGAATATTTTTATAATGTTCCAGCTTATACCTCTTTGGAATTTACCACTGGGGATACAATTTCTATAAGACAAGCGCAAGTTTCGTCTTCAGATGGAATTGTTGTTCACAATTTGACCTTGCATTCAAATAATGATTCATTACCCATGTGTATGACAAAGGATATTTCATTTAATGATACAAAAAAGATTACATGCTTGTATAATGATGATACATTATATTCTGAGAATTGGAATTATTTCAATTCCCAACCGGGGATTGTTTTAATGCAAGATTTAACAAATGGTATTAAGTTTAATCTTTTACCTGGACTACCGACTATTTTGGGAACATTATTAACTGGTTATTTAATATTTTCAATATTTTTAGCAAGAATGTTAGTTAAAAGTGACTCAGTACAATCAATTATTGGACTAACTATTGCATATCTTGTTCAATCGGTTCTGTCAATTGGCGCTAGTATGACTTTAATATCTGTTTTACATTCATCTTTTATTATTTGTTCATTAAGAACAATGTTTATATTACCATTAATTGTATTTGTATCAGGAATTGAGAATATTTTAAGAGTTTTCATTGCAATGGGAAATACTTCAATTGAATCTTCTCCATTAACTAGAATATCAACAGTGATTGAATCAACTACAAGTAAAAATTTATTACGATTAGGATTCAATTTGTTATTTTTATTTATTATTGGATTACAAAATAATAAATTGAATCCATTGATTCAATTTACTATGCTTGCAATGATATTTGATTTCTTAATGTTAATGATTTATTATATGACAATTATAACTATTGATCTTAGACGGTTAGAACTTTCTGATCTTATTTATAATGATTTACAAGGATTAGAATTTAATGAACACAATCATAAGGGATTAAATTATTTTTTACAAATTACATATCTTAAACAAACTATACCCCTTTCAACTGTTATGATTGGTATAACTGCTCTATGGATAAATTTTAAAAATTTTAATATATTGGATACAACCATTCAATTATTAATTTCAAAACATGAATTAATTTCATATTTAAAACAATTAAATATTGATAATTTTACAAGATTATTAATTTATAAACCATTAAATTTTAATGGTAATTTAATTAATAATGAATTATCATCATCATCATCATATTTAATTGAAACAATATCAAATAAATTTAAAAATTTCATTTTGGAACTTTCAACATTAAGTATTATGATCATGTCAATTTCAAGTATTATTTTTTCAAAATTAATGCCTAAAATAGTTGTTGAAGATGCTGAAGACTTAGAATTAACTAGTAATTTTAGTGATGCAAAATTCCAATCAAAGGATCTTGTTGGGTATCATACTTTGGATATTGTTCATATATCTGTACATGGATCAATGGTTGTTACTGTTTCATTAGATCATAAAATATATGTATGGAATGCAAGATCAATAGATAAATTAGATACAAAATCAAATGTTGCTACATTAATTCCGGTACCTAATAATTATTGGCCAGTTTCATCAGTAATTATTGATTCAAAATTAATAGCAATACTTTCTAAAAATGGTGATTCATTATTTATTTGGGATTTTAAAGAAAATAAATTATTTAAAAAGATTAATTTTGAAAAAAGTTTACAAGTTATTAAAATATTTTTTTCAAAAGGAGATTTATTTTTAATATTAAAAAATTTTCAATTTATACAAATTATTAATTCATTAAAATTTGAAACTTTAGATTTACATGATATTAAAAATTATCAAAATGATGATAATGATGATGATGATTATGAATTTATAATTGATCAAGATGATAATTTAATATTATCTAAAGTTATTCAAAATCATAATATTGATCAATTTATTTGTATTAGTGAAAAAAATAAAATGATAATTGGTACAAGAAGATTTGATGGTATATGGGAATTTCGTTTACCAAAAATACTTGAATCTGTTTCAGCAGTACATCGACATTTTAAAGATGCAGTTATGGCATATCCAAGTATTATTAGAGAATTTTCATTACCAAATAATAATACTTTAGATATGCCTTTATTACCTGATTTTAATAATCATATTTTACCAAGTACTAGACCAATTCAATTAGATTATCCAATTTTATCAATGGTACCATTACCAGATATACAAATGATATTAATAGCTGGTGAAACTAAAGCATCTTTATTAGATATTCAATCTGGAGTTATTTTAAGACATTTCCAATTAGGTCGATATAAATCAGGATCATTAAAGGCATTTCATTCACAATTAACACATTGTAGATTTTGTGGCTGTGGGTCAATATCAACTTTATCAATGGCTTATAATGATGCTGATAATAATGATTTAGTAATATGTCATACAGTACAAATTGAAAATAGAGCAAAAAATAATATCTGTTTAAGAGTTGAAAGAGATCCAAGAGAATCAAGATGTTTGGGGTTTGAAGCTACTAATGAAAGTCAACATTGGATTGATAGAGTAGAATGTTGGGAAACAACTGAAATGAATATGATAATGGGAGTAAGACGTAAAGAAAATCAAATTCAAGATTCAACAATTAATCAAAAAAAATTGATTGATATTGCTGCAAGTAGTGCAATTAAAAATTCATCAACTCCATTAAAAAAACGTACTATAGAAAAACGTCCTCCTTTATATACAACTTGGGAAGGTTGGGCAATGTCTGCAAATGGTTATGTCACGCATTATGATATACCAGACGGTTCGAAACAAGATAGATTACTGATCCAAGGTGTAGGTCCAGCTGCTAAATATGGTCATAAATCAATTGTGGTAGCATTTGGTAATATTCTGAAATTACTATATTTTGGTAATGAGGAATTTGATGATGATAGTGCTTCACCTGTACCGGTACCATTCGGTGGAAGAAAACGGTTTACAAGAGCTTTTTAAATGTATATATATATATGTTATAGAAATTTTTGCTCCTACTATTTTCTAGAACATCAAGGTTAACCTATAACTATAGGGTCGTAGAATAATTTTTAATACTTTTTATTAACTGAATGCAGTACAATTGTCAATTGTATTATTGTAAATCATATTGTATGTCAAAATGAATTACTTTTACTGAGAAATATCATTTCTACAATGTTTTTTGTCTAATTTGGCTTATTAAAGCCTGGCCATAACCATTAAAATGAATTCAACGTTAACGTTAGTAAAATTGAACGGTTCCAAACGTATAAAAAATGGAGAAAAAAAAAAAATACTTGAGTAGCAAAAATAAAAGGAACTACAGCACCATCTGTTCGCGTATGGTCTCCCACTACACTACTGGGTATGGCTCTCAGGCGTTTAAGTAAGATTGATCGGACGGGAAATCCTGCTTTCACCTGGATATGGCCGTAGCTGTCAAATTATTTTTTTATATATATTTATACCCCTTGGAATCACGTGACTTACCGCGTTTGTAAAACCTTTCGTTTCACACATGTAGGTTTTCGTAATATCCTAGTTTAGCTAGATAATAAACGCGGAAAAGATAAAAAAAAAAAAACA